>PVJO010001487.1:0-171214 GCA_004026905.1 Hystrix cristata | reverse complement strand
ATAGGTTATTTGTTTCTTTTCTCTAACGGCTTTCAATATTCTGTTCTTGTGCTGAATTTCTGGAAACTTGACTATTATATGTGTTGGGGTAGATTTTTGTTGACCATGGCTAATTGGAGTTCTGTATGCCTCACTTATCTGTATGTCCAGTTCTTTTTCCATACTTGGGAAATTTTCTGCCATTATTTCTGTGAACAGGTTTCTTATGTGATTTGTGTTATCTCCTGCTTTTTTATCAACTCCAATCAATCTTATGTTATTTTTCTTTGTGTCATCCAGCAGCTGTTGTATTGTTTTTTTCATGGTCCCTTACCATTTTGAAGATCTCTTTCTTTTCTTGATCATTAATCACAATCTTGCTTTCTATATCTGAGATTCTCTCTTCACATTGTTCCATTCTACTGCCAACACTTTCAATGGAATTTTTAATCTCTTGGCCATCTGTTTGGATCTATTTCATGGATTCCATTTCTTTCCTGTGTTGGGCATTTATGGTTTCCATCATTTTTCTAAGCTCTTCTATTTTTTTTATCGGTATCTGCTCTAGAGTCACTGATCATTTCTTTCACTCTGGAAATGATTTCTGTTTTGATGTTTTCTAGAGCCTCACTCATCTGCTTTGTTACTTCTGCTGTTACTGCTTCCAAGAGTCTGGGTGGGAAGCTTTCAGATTATTCCACTTCATTACCCCCTGGATTTGCTTTTTGGTGAGCTGGAGGTTTGGGGTTGCATCTTATTTGTGTGTCTTCTCATTTTTTATTTTTCCTTCTTTAGTTTAGTTCCTGGGTTGATGCTTATGAATTGCCTGTGGCAGGTAGCTTTTTTTGTTAGTTTTGAGAACCATTTGGAAGTAACTACTTCCTCAGAGATGTCTTACAGGTGTACCTGGGTTTTTTGGTATGAGTCTATTGCAAGATCTTGGCCCTTCAATTTAATGGGGCTGAGAAGTTGCTGTCTATTTGGCCGGTCCTTAGTTCACCACGGCCTGTAGTGTTATTTATGACCCTCTGCCACTCTTGGTCTTGGCATGCAAGGAAGAACTGAGTAGAACAATTCTGTCACCTTGGCTAAAGTAGTACAATCAGTAACAGCAATAGCACCAGACACAGTCTAGAAAATAACAAACTGTAGTAACTATCGATCTGCCACCTTAAACCTTATGAACTAGATTTGTGGTTATATAACAATATCCAAAAGAAACCAGAAACTTGTATGCAGTAAATATGCCCTAGAAAGTCACTTTCCTATAAAAACAAGAAATAAAAAAGAAAAACAAGAAAAAGAAGAGCAAAGAGGAAAAAATATTTAAAATAATAATAATAATAATAATAATAATAATAATAATAGTAATAAATGTCTGCTTCCAGGCATGTCTCTGCTGTCACTAGTAGACAGAGTAGACTCACCCAGGTCCTTGTTGATTAATCCCAGCAGTAGATTTTGGCAGGGTAGCAAGTGTTCCCAGCTAGGTTCAATAGCAAGACTTCACCGGTTCCATCGAAGTTCAGCCTGATTACTGGCTGTGGGGTTGAAATCCAATTCGTTCAGCTGGAGACACACTGTGTCTCTCACTGGCTTGGACTCTGTTCTCTGCCAGTTTGAACTTGGCTCCTTTCCCTCCTGCCAACTTGAGTTTGAACTCCACTCCCCCTTGCCCTGCCTTGCCCCAGCACCAAAAGCCGCTAGCAGCTTTTCTGAGTTCTGAGCTCAGCCCCTTCCCAAAATGGTGATTGACCAATTGCCACCCTCTCCTGGGGGCCGTCTGAGATCAGATGACTCAGGTAACACACCAGCCACTGCATTCTTCAATGTCCACCACTCCAGTCCATTTGTGTGTCTCTCCATGGAGATCTCTGGGGTCTCCAGTAGTTACCATGTGTCTGGAGACTCAAACTGTGTCACTGTGCTGAGAGCTGGAGCCTCGAGTTGAGGCCATGAGCCAGGCTGTGAGCCGGCTGCATGCAGGGCTATGAGCCGGGGCTGTGACCCGGGCAGCAAGCTGCTGCCATGAGCCGGGCCATGACCTGAGGCCGTGAGCCCAGACCGTGACCTGGGGGCTGCAAGCTGTGGCTGCGAGGCAGCACTATGAGCCAGGGCTGTGAGCCGGAGCTCTGGGAGAAAGCGCCATCTGTCCGTCACCTTCTTCTGGGCTGGTGTCTCCTTTTGCTCTCCCCATGGGCTTCAGCTCTTGCTTCAGCTCCCTGCTGGGTCTTGGGAACACACTTCCCTCCTTCTCTTCCCAAAATTGCTATATTCCAGTGTCTCGGAGAGGCTCTTACTCTGCTTCTCTCTGCTCCACCATCTTCCCAGAAGTCCCCTAGACAATTGTGAATATCAGACATTTTTCTTATGTTTAACTGAAGTTTTCTCTCCATTCCTCTCATTCGTTGCTCTTATTTCTGACCTCTAAGTTAATAAAGAATACATTAGTCTTTTTCTACATAACAGCCATTCAATCATTTAGAGATGGCTGTTGTCCATTCTAAGTGCTTTATTTAGAGGAAAAATTCAATTTATCTATAACTAACTCTTAGGTAAGTTGTCTTACAAATTTTTCTTTTCATTAGTCACCTCTTTTCCACTCTAGCTGGTTAATATGCTCTAAAATGCCAACACTGTGCTCTCCATATGTTCTGGTTGGTGTAGGCAGACACGGCTTCCCAGGTCTCTTCACTATAACTAAAAGTAGCATCAGATCTTTGGGCTGCTTGTCAGTTGAAACACCTGTGGTCTTATTGCCCATGAAATGTTACTAAGCTAAATATATTTTAATTTATAGAGTTGATTTTAAACCTGAATTTAAGATTTTATGTTTGTTTCTATTTCATTTCAATCCATTTCCTGATTCTGTTGCAATATGTTTAAATCTCAAGGCTGTCACTGACCTGCTTGTGACAATGATAATCATGTATTACCTACAAATTTGATACATGTGCTTGCTATTCATTCATTGCAAACCATTGACGAAAATACTGAGCAAGGCGCTGAGCCCTTTGCAATCATCTGCTGCTGGTGGCCCAGCATCATCTGCCTGGCATCACACAGGCTGGGCTTTAAGTCCTGCCGCTGCCCTTAACTAACTCTATTGCTTCCAGCCATAGTTCACTTTCAAAACACGGGTCTGAGAATAGAAATATTTACCTTATTGGCTTGATGTGGAAGTAAAATGAGAAAACACTTCATTTAGCCAGAATGAGGCATCACAAAAGTATTATTTCATATTGAAATAATAGATTCAAAATTTAGCACTTATAAAGGATTTCGTATGTTGTTGAGAGTACAAAATTTAAGATGTATAATTTGGCCTTTATTCCATCTTCTTTATGTTTTAATCAACAGGAAAAGGACTTGTCAGCTTAACTGTGGATAAAGAGTTTATATATTGGATTGTCACAGCAAAGGATGACACACAGATTTATCAAGCAAAGAAGGGGGATGGGGCCACCATCTCCCAGGTGAAGGCCCCAAGGAGTCAATACATCCTCGCATACAGTTCCGCTCTGCAGCCTTTCCCAGGTAAAAGGGTCAGATTCACAACCACCTTGTCTCTTGCTCCCGGGGCAGCTCTGCAGCCCTGTGGCGAAGCTCTCCACATTGCCCCGACTCTGTCTGTCTTCAGTGCTCACTGTGACTGCTGCTTGTCCTGGGTCTCGGTGTACACAGTGCACAACTCAGGACATGGGACTCCTGTGCCAGCATGCTCTCTGCCTGTCCTCTTTCTCTTCTCAGCCCCATGATTTCTCTTCTGTCTTTTTTCTCCTTCAGTGATTTCTTCAGGGCTCCCAGGCATGTCAGAAAGCACTGTGTAACCTCAGGTCCTCTTTACGGTAAAGTGCTGTACTTATTGCAGGATAATGTGTCACGCGTTAGGGAGTGCGATGCACTGAGGTCATGTATCAATATGAGTATTATTATACTATTGTGCTGTGCCATTTAACCTGGGCGAGTCTGTGCTGCCATTTTTACTAAGTTCCTGTCTTAGTGTCACTGATGGAGGTTTTTAGTGCTGAATCCCTAACCCTAATTACGCCTTCAGCTCTGTGAATTTCATGGCACAATGTTGTATGATCCGGTGATTTATTGAAATGTGTGGATCACATTATATCAGCACTGACTATGTATTTGCTACTGAGTGTCAGAACAAAAACTTTTGGAAAATCTAAACAATAAAATCTATAAGCCAACCAAACGATGAAACCCGGTATTTAGTAGTGACATTCATACCCAAAGCAGTTTTTGACTCTTTTATCAAGCTCCCTCTGTCATTAGGTTAAAATGTCATTCTAAATTAAGCGTTACTCTCTGACGCAGGGACAGAAATGAACAAAGCAAACTTCCTTTTCTTCAGTGTATTCAGTCATAAAATATGTAAAACTGAACCAGGTAAGAGTTTATAAATAGGCTTAGTTCATGCTTTTGTAAATAATTCATTTTCCACTTTGAGAAACTGGAAAGATTTTAAATCTATGTGACTTCTAGTTTCTGGTCCAGCATATAGGAAATCTGAAAACTGCCACTGTGCCCAACAAGTAAAAATCTTAGCAAATGGAAAACTTAATTCTTCTTAGAGCTATGAGAAAAGTGAGGTCACAGGAAAACCACTTTCCCCAAATTAGGAAAAAAGATGGGTAACTATAAGTTTACAGTTTACTGGAACAAATATCCACAAGCAAAAACTTTGAGGGAATCAATGTTAGGGGTAGGGAAACCTGAAGCCTTACTGATGAATTGCTAGAGACTCAGCGTGAACAGCTCTGAGAGTTAAAAACTCCAGGGGCAGCTGGGCACAAGGGGCTCCCACACTTTTCTGAGTTTTATCATAAGGAGCCTGACCTGATTCTTACAGTGAACATCTTTTTTTTTTTTAATTTCCAAGAACATGTATTGGTACATAGTATACATAGTGATCACATTCATTATAGTTAATTTGTACCTGTACATGATACATCTTGGTTCCCCCCTTCTTCCCCACCCCTCCCTTCCACTCCCCCTCCTTTCCCTATTTACAGTAGCTTCATTTACATTTTTCCCTTTTTCCCTTTCTTTTCTTTTTCCTTCTCTCTTTCCTTCTTTTCCCCTCTTGC
The DNA here is from genome assembly GCA_004026905.1 of Hystrix cristata. Taxonomy (NCBI): domain Eukaryota; kingdom Metazoa; phylum Chordata; class Mammalia; order Rodentia; family Hystricidae; genus Hystrix; species Hystrix cristata. The sequence continues at coordinate 166,130 of PVJO010001487.1, read as the reverse complement.
CTTTCTAATTCTCCTCTCTATTGAATATTATCTTTCTTTTACTTAGTATCTATTATACTTTATTGTCCTTATTTATGCTTATGGTTTCTCATATCAGAGAAACAATTCAATATGTACTTGTGTGTATCTGATTTATTTCACTTCAGAGTATGTTCTCAAGGCACATCCATTTACCTATAAATATCTCAAATTTATCCTTTTTATGGCAGAGTAATACTCCATTGTATAGAAAAAACATATCTTATTTAGCCATTTGTTAGTTGTTGGGCATTTGAGTTGTTTCCAAGACTTAGCTATTACAAAACTGTGTTGCTATAAACATGGTTGTATATTATCACTGTGGTACGATGTTTTTAATTCTTCTGGGAACATGCCCAGTAGAGGAATAGCTGGATCAAATGGAACCTCTAGTTGTAGTTTTTTGAAGAATCTCCATACTGATTTCTACAGTGGCTGGACCAATCTACATTCCCACCAACAGTGGAGGAGGGTTCCTTTTTCCCCACAGCCCCACCAGCATTTGTTATTGGTTGGTTTCTTGATGATGGCTGCTCTTTCTGGAGTGAGATGAAATCTCAGCATTGTTTTAATTTGTGTTTCTCGAATGACCAGTGTTGTTGAACACTTTTTCATATATTTGTTTGCCATTTGTATTTCTTCAGCTGAAAGGTGTCTATTCATTTCAGATGCCCATCTTGGATTGGATCTCTAAATTTGGGGGCTCTGATTTTTTGAGTTCTTTATATATTCTAGATGTTATACCTTTGTCTGAGGAATGTTTGGTAAAAATTTTTTCCCACTCTGTGGGTTTTTGTGCTATTCTTTTGGTGATTTCTTTTGCTGTGCAAAAACTTAATAGGATGTGATCCCAAGCATTGATTCTTTGTGTTGTTTCCTGTGAAGTCTGGGTTCTGTTCATAAATTTTTTTCCTACCCCTATGTCTTCAAGAGTTCTTCCTATTCTATCTTCCAGTAGATTTGGTGTTTCTGTTTTAATGTTTAGATCTCTCATCCAATTTGATTTTACTTTAGTACATGGTGAGAGACATGTATCTAGTTTTAGTTTTTGGCATGTGGCAAGCCAATTTTTCCAGCACCATTTATTAAAGAAGCTATCTTTCTTCCAGTGAGGGTTTTTGGCTCTTTTGTTGAAGATGAGGTATTTGAGTGTGTTTGGAGTTGTTTCTGTGTCTGCTAACCTGTTCCACTGATCCTTGGGTCTGTCTTTTTGCCAGTACCATGCTGATTTTATTACAGTAGCTCTACAGTATAATTTCAAGTCAAGGATTGTGATTACCCCTGCTTTGGCCCTGTTGCCCGAATTGTTTTTGCTATTCTTGGTCTCTTCTGGTTCCAGATGAATTTCACGATTGCTTTCTCTAATTCTGTGAAGTATGCTATTGGTATTTTGATTGGAATTGCATTAAATCTGTATAGTAGTTTAGGAAGTATGACCATTTCACTATGTTGGTTCTTCCTACCTGAGAACATGGGTAGTCTTTCCATTTTCTGATATCCCTTTCAATTTCCTTTTTTAGAATACTATAGTTTTTACTCACAGTGAATATCTTAAAAAAAAAAAAACCCTCTTGTGTCCCCACCAGAGAGAGAGGGAGAGGGAGAGGAACAATCTTTAAGTATACAGGACATTCTGTTCTTAACAAGGTGTGCCTTCATGAGAAATTAACCACAGCTGAACATCCTAGATTTTATGAGATCTAATTTCAGTTCATAATCTAGAGGCACAGACTCACTAAAAGTCTGAAACCTAACTTAGAACTACAGACTACTTCCCCTCCTCTTCACCTTACTACTACACAACGAAAACAGTTTCTTTTATCTGGTAATCATGTCTGGTTATCGAGAGAAAATTACCAGGCATATTGGAAGCCATAAACACAGACCGAATGTACAGAGCAAGCACAAGAGTCAGACTCTGTCGTCAGGGACACTGGCACCATCACACGTGGAATTTAAAGTAGCTATGATGACTGTGCTAATGAATTTAATAAAGTTACCAGCATGCAAGAACAATATGCAAGATCGCTGTAATCAAAGAGAAGGAAATTTCACAGACAAAACAAAATAAAAAAAAACGGCAGAGATAAAACACTAAGGGAAATGACGAGTCCCTTTGAAAGGCTGATTAGTAAATGCATGGTTGAGGAAAGAATTTTTGAACCTGAGGATATCTCAGTGGAAACATCTAAAATAGGAAAAGAAAGAGAAAAAGAAAAAAGAAAAACAAATAGGATAGATTATCTAAGTTCTTTGGGACAGCCTCAAAGATCTAACACATGGAATATGAATACCAGGGGAGAAGCGAGAAAGGGACAGAAGAAATATAAAACAATAATGACTAGAATTTCCCCAAATTAATATCAGGAAAACTCTAGATAAAAGACGCTCAGAGAATACCAAACAGGATGATGTAAACTGTGGCTTTCGGGTGACAAAGTCATGTTGATGTCAGGTCACGGACTATAGTAAGTGTATCACTCTAATGGGGGTAACTGATATCAGGGGGTTCTATGCATGTATGGGAACATATATAGGAAATACCTGTACCTTCCCCTGCTTTACTGGAAATCTAAAACTACATTAAAAATAAAGTCTATATATATTTTTTTAAATGTGTAATATCTGTTTGAAATTGAATAACACACCACACAAACACACATTCACATATACTTAAAAATCCTAATGGTAGCATGAGTTTTTATTACTGAAATGCATGAAAAATGTGATTAATATAATACTTTCATTATTTTCTTTGAAAAAAGGATCAATTTTATTTTACAACTTTTAAAGTACATTTTTAAGAGTGCTTTAGCTCCATCTTCTGGAAATAGGTAATTTAAGCGATTACCTATTGCCATGTTCTTTTCTGCAGAGGCACTTCACATCTTCAAAATGCATAGGATTAAGGAAAAAAAAGTGTGGAAGAACTCCTGCCCCGAATGACATTTCCAGTACTTTGATGTATCCTACCACATCTGTTACATAAAAATAAAATGAGAAAGCACCAAACATCTTTGAATCGGATTATTGCGTGGTTGCTACCATGAGGGTCCCTTTTCCGCTTTAGCTCAGAAATCAGCTCCCATAAATGTAACCATCTAAATATTACTGGAGCCAGAGAGTGGATCGCTTTGTAACTCTAGCGAAATTACCCTTCTTCAAACTGCCAATCTGTTCAAGGGTCGTCAAAGTTAAGTTCCCAAGTCCCCTTCACATTCTCTATTCATGGTAATTTATGGTGTGGCTTTAATTTTGAACACTCTTTCTTGCGTTTTGGAATTCACATTCAGAATCCCCATACCAGATTGGCATTATTTCCTCTAATTTTTCAATAGCTTGCTGCTGCTGATAATAGTAGCTAACCTTTTCAAAAAGCTCACAGTGTGCCTGAGGCAGAGTCACGCATGTGAGTATCAGCGAAGCAGACATCTGTGGTTAGAAGAGCTGCAGTAAGCTGCTGAAGGTCAAAGCGTCAGGAAGGAAAGAGTGGTCGTTTGGCATCTGGACATTTCCTCCCTAATCTTCTTACCTGTTGAATGCAAAGGACATATTTTGTTTTGGTGACACTGACTCATAAACATGGACCGCATTTATTAAATCGCTAAAATGTATCAGGCCCCCACCTGAGGCTCTATGGAAACAGTCTTAGCCCCAAACCCTTCACATTCTAGTGGTAGATAAACAAAGTTCCAAAAGCAAAACCAAAACCAGACTAATGTGGCTGGTGCTATGGTGGCAGGTCTAGGGTGTGTGATGCTGTGATCTGCGTGTGTGGCCCAGGAGAGAGGCTGCCCTGAACTGAGCCTAAAGTCAGGATCGCTGTGTGTGTGCGGGGTAGCCCCAAATGAGGATGCTGGTGGGAGTGGGGCGGGGCTTACAGGTGGTGAGACTGACTAGAGTGGAGGGTGACTCAGCAGAGTAAGAGCTGCAGTGGACCATTTACAGGGAGCCAGAGTACAGCGTGCGGGCTGATGGTCAAAGCAGTGCTTCCCTGGCGTGAGGTTGTTAGGCTTCTGTTACGCGCGTGTTGTGTTCTCTTTGCGTGACGGTGCTGTACCTTCATGTTATTTCACATGGGACCTCATCACAGTGAATAGATAGGAAACTGCATTTCGCTGCCAGGGACTGTGGTCTGGTCCGAGAGGATCCGCCCGGTCTGCAGGGTGCAAGGTGCAGCACGCTGGCTGTGTGCGGTGGCCAGGCAACTCCAGCGCCCCAGCACCTCCTCCTCTCTCCCTTCCCAGGCTTCCCAAGCGAGCAGTCTTCCAGCCTCTCCCTGCAGAGTGACTGCTGCCGCCCAGATCTCGCATTGGCATCCCTGATGCTGGGTCTGGAGGAGCCAGTGTGCCTTCATTGCCAGTGAGTCAGCTGTTGTTCTGGAAGAGCAGAGGCCCGCTCACCTCTGGGCTCCCATGCTTGTCCCAGATGCTGTTTTTCTCCAGGAGCAGTATCAGACACTCCTGAGCCCGAGGAAGAGGGGCGGATGCCGGGTGGCATCTAGCAGCGTCTGCCACACACAAAATCAAAATGCAGCCATTGTTGTTTCTTCAAAGAGCATTATGTCGAAAGCATTTTCATGTTTATTCTTTCAAGCAAAATTAACGTGTTCTACAAATTTCTTTCTAACCTTTGATATTACTCCTGACGTTAAATAAATCTATTGTTCCTCTTGTACATATATTGATCTTCGTTTTCTTTTTATTTTAGATAAAGCATTTCTGTCTCTAGCTTCAGATACTGCGGAACCAGCTATACTTAATGCCAGCAACACCAGCCTCACCATCATGTTGCCTCCGGCCATGACAAGTCGCACCTGGAGTGGCCTCACCGGCCCAACTCCAACATACCTGGTTTATTATGCAGAAGTTGCTGGCAGGACAAACAGCTCCGACCTGAGCTATAAAATGCTGGTGAGACTGAAGTTAGTCATTTTTGTGTTGTCACAAGTGCCCTCAGCCACAGCGGTGTTTCCCACATCTTCTGAGATGTGTAGCTCTGCAGCTTCTTGCAGCTGCGAATTCATCGAAACACACTGTGCTCCAGCCTTCTCATCTGGGAGTAAGTTAAGCCGTGAGGAAGTATATGAACTCTGGATGGTTGACGAGTTGCCATAGCAACAGATTCTGAGTGTCCTGAAATAACTGGGTTGTTCCCCTCTAGGATTATCTGTCCCCAGAGAGGGGGAGAGACTTCTTTTTGGCCTGTCCACCAGATTGAAGATAAAGAGTGGGAAGTGAGTTGGGCAGAAAGGGCATTGCCAGTGACTTCTTCCTAGCATTTGTCTAATATAATCATCACATATTGTATTTTGTCTATTTCCTATTTGTTGTGAAATGCACAGCTATACAGGGATGATGTCTTTTAAAAAGTCATCATCGTATCCCTAGTGGGTGCATAATGGTTGGCACTGCATTGACATTCACCAGGTGTTTCTTGAGTGAATTAATAAATTGGCACCATTCACGCCAACACTGGCCTTGGTGTTTCAGATGACCTAGTGAGGGAATCACACACAGCCAATATTGGGTTTTGTGCCTGGCACTATATAACCAATTCACAGTGAAACTGACTATCATCTGCTGAAATCATATACTATACACTTTGTCATAAATTACATGTGATTCTTTGTCACTTAAAACTTCCTAGATGATTCCAATTCAAAGCCAGGGATCCTAAGGATCACCTTTCTTACTCTCTTAAATGTTACTTTAAAAAAAAAGAAAAAAATTTACTTCTAAGAATGATTAAATAATATTGCTTAATCTTTTATATCACTCTATGCAGCAACCTTATATCATCTTGCTGAAGTTCCAGTGCAATGCCAATAACATAAGTACCCTCTGCAAGGAATTTAGCTTCTTGTGTGAAATGATATTTTGCCAGATTGACTGAGAACTGCCAGTCACTCTGACCTTTATTCATGGAGATATTCAACAACTTAGGTCTGGGTATATTAAGACAGTGACATTATTATTATTATATTATTATTATTATTATTATTATTAGTGCTGGGGATCGAACTTGGGGCCTTGTGCTTGCTAGGCAAGCGCTCTACCACTTGAGCTAAATCCTCAGGCAACAGTGACATTATTATTAACAACCTAGAATTTAAAAATAAATAAAAATTTTGAGTCTTTAGGATTTTTCTCTTTGGCTAATTTCTATACATTTGTATAAGATACAAAAGTAAGCTACTGAAGTTTACAAATTAATTACAGGAATCTCAGGAGAGGATAGTTCTTATCGAAGGTTTACAACCATTTTCAACATACATAATAAAAATGGCTATACAGAATTATTATTCAGATTCTCGGGAACATTTACTTCCGCGACAAGCGATCTGGGGAAAGACTGAAAGTGGCGGTGAGTCATGGGCTTGGTGTGGGTTCTGAAGGGGGAATTTGTGGTGTACGTGGCACGTGTGTCTGTTTTTGGTTTCTTTAAATCTGAATGCTAGGTAATAAGTATTATGTGAGCTTTTAAAGTTTAATAGGGAAAATGAATTCGTGGAAAAATATTTTAAACTTGATCTTTGCTCTAACCACGGAGGATGGCGAATAATATTACATCAAGATGGAAAGTGACTCTAGGAGGTAAAACTTCAGAATCAGAGTTGACCACGAAACATTTCCTGGCCCCACCACACAGTGTCGCCCTCTCTCCACATATGCACGAGTCCCTGTAGGGGAACAGGAGGGTCAAGACTTTTCTCTGTGCCTACCCGAGAGTTAAAGAAACAGACATGGCTGTCTTAAAGAAAACAGCTCTGGCGTATAAAAAAGGATGTTCTAAGAGGAGGTGATTGTTTCTTCCAGATGCTTCTGATGACTTCACAAAGCTCATCTATTAGGTAATTCATTAGCTGCTCCCTTGAGCTGGAATCAGAGAACAATTTGGTTATTATGCAAAAATAGGCAAGAGCCTGTCAGGCCCCTAGTTAACTTACCATGTCAGAAGCTGATTTCCTTCAGCATCTGCTGCTCCCCTGCTCACATGGTGGGATCACTCCTCGGCCGGGACACCCTCTTCCTTTCCACCCCGGAGTGCAGTTGCAACACCTCTCACCTGTCATTGCCATTTATTTCAGTCCCAGAGGCTGTTCGGTTCATTAACACAACCGTGCTGTCAGACACTAGCCTCCTCGTGTCCTGGAGAGAATCTCACCAGCCAAATGGACCTGGAGAGTCAGTCCGCTATCAGCTGGCAGTCTCGCATCTACTCCTAATCCCCAAGGCTCCTCTAAGACAAAGCCAGTTCCCCAGCGCACGGCTCACGCTCCTGCTTCCAGCCCTGTCTGGCGGACAGCTGTATGCACTGAAGGTACAGAGCAGAGTGGGCACTTTTTATTACCATTCTTGAGCTCATGTTTGTGAAAAGGCTAAGCAACTGCTCTTTCTACAAGGTTCTGGCCTGCCACTCTGAGGAAATGTGGTGCTCAGCGAGTCTGCCGGTCGCTGTCAAAATGTTCGACACGCCAGGGAAACCACGTGCTTTGGCCCCGGAGAACACTAGTGTGCAATTAGATTGGAAAGCTCCGTCCAATGGTAACCTCATCAGATTTTGGTTTGAACTCCAAAAGGTAGAATGTTTCTGCAAATCTTTATTTTATGATACAGAGTAAATTGAAAGTCTTTCCATATCTCTATAGTCTTGTATAAATCAACGATGTGGCAAAATTCATTGATTCAAGTTTGGCATGTAGAAGCAATAAGTCACACAGACTAACTTCTGATGGAAAGAATTCTAGAGAGATTAACGTGCTCTTAAACAGCTCTGTCTAAAAGGGTGTAAGTTATAGTTTGTGAATTACATAGGATTTTATTGAGTGTAGCTGCTAGTAGTATGGTTTTTCTGGTGTGAACAGTTTGATGTTTAACAGTTTGATGTTTTCTATGAAAAAATGAAAGAAACGAACAAGCAAAAAAAACTAAAACCTTGTTTAGAAGTATCTTTTCAAGCTGGCATGGTGGTGCAGCCCTGTAATCCCAGTACTTGGGGAGGCTGATGCAGGAGGATCGCAAGTTCAAGTCCTACTTGGGCAACCTAATAAGAACCCGTCTCAAAAAAGAAAGTGAGTAGTGCTGGAGATGTAGCTCAGTGGTAGCGAGTCCCCAAGTCTGATCCCTTGTACTGCAAAAAAGTCTCTTCAACCACTTGAGGGCTAGCCATTTAGAAAATCATGAAGCAGACTTTAAGCTGTCATAGTCCCTGTTTGTGCGACCATTCAGGGTACAAGTGTCACTCGAAGGGCACTCAGAGGTCAGCGAGTGACCTCCATCCAGAAAGCTCTGTCTCTTCTGAGCAACATGGACTGCAGAGCCAGGATGACTGGGAATGGCCCCAGCACTCCCCTGAGACTCAGGGGCAGGGCTGAGGGGAGTAGGCGAAGAATGTGATAAATGTGGTCTCTTCCTTTTCTATCACGATTTCCTTGTCTGGAAAAATGAAAAATTAGAACATGAGGCTAAGTTTCTATCTAGATTTTAAACTAGATAGATTTTTCTTTAAAGAAATCACAGAAGTGTACAGAAGAACAGATTCAGTTTAAGATCAAGGAGACACAGGTAGTTTTGCTTTGATACATTTTTAATGGAAATCCATGAGAACTGTGATTTTCTCAAATGTCTGGACAAATGTCAGCTTGAACTAAACATTTCTGCAGTTTTAGTCTATTAGATGTTAGAACTCAGCCTTCCCAAGCATGTCTTGGATGGCTAGCGACTCCCTCAGTGGCCTTTGCCCCAGCACGGGCTGACTTCTGACAGATGGAGCCCCGATCCTTGTGATTTCTGCGAGATCCCAACACCTCTCCAGGCAGATGGAGAGGTGCACTTGCTGCTGCAGCGAGGCCAGCGCCCGACAGTTTCCCAGCAAACATCTGCTGTATGCATAGGAGGTCGATGGTTTCTGACGGTCACCTTAACTCCCAGTGATTTCCACTGCAGATCATTCTAGAGGGCCAGGATGGGTCAGGGCGAGAAGTTTGTATCTAGGAATTAATCTCTCTGTCTCTCACACACATACACGCACGCACACACACGCACACACAAACACACTCAATTTAGAGTACATATTGCAGATCCAATGGTCCTCTTTCATTAAGCTGTATGTCTCAGTGCGATTGATACATTGATGAGTTTGGTTCAGGCAGTCCTGAACATCACTATTTCTAATCACCATTTCTATTTCTTTTTTATTCTGTTTCCTTTTTCTCCCTTCTTTTTATAACAGCAGTGGTGCACTTCTTGTAGGTGCAATAGAGAACATTCACAGTTTAATTGTTGTAAAGTGTCTTTAATGAAATGTTGTTCCCTTATGAGTACTAAGTTGAAAAGGAGATGGTTTTTTTTCCCCTCCCAGTGGAAATACAATGAGTTTTCCCGTGCCAAAGCTTCCTGCAGCCAGGGTCCCACTTATGTCTGCAGTATCTCAGAGCTCCAGCCTTATACTTCCTACAGTGTCCGAGTCATGGTGGTTTACACAACAGGAGAAAGGAGCCCCTCACCCCCTGAAAACTTCCAGACCAAAGGTGGGTGTCAGCATGCACAGCTCTTGGACTGCCCACAACTGGCTCAGATCTCCTTTTGTCTCTTATTTTACCAATCCTAAAGGTTGATGTTTTTCTTTAAAAAGAGTATGTTACTTTTTCTAGAGTTTAAGTGGAAAAATCGAGCAGCCAGAGGTCTTTATAGGCAGTAAGGAGATAATCCTGGTCTGGTGTTGTGCGATTCTGAATGGGGAAAATTTTTTTCTCCTTTTGGTATTCAGATTTCATGTCTAGCTATGATATTTTGCAGTGAAAACTATATTTAAGAAGGTCACTGAGTGCTTGACACATAATTATTAAAGGACTTCTATATTCCAGATGTGAAAAATGAAAAATATAACAAGTCTATTAATTACTATTCTGAAAGTTATACCATAACTTCATATTGATTACTAATTATAGAGGGAAAATGTCCAAAACTTGACAGTTTTCTTTATTTGCATTTATCACTTATTTTGTGTCAAGCTGAGATATATTTTAATCCTGTCATTAATCCATCTAGTCCATTACTATTAAACACTTGGAATGCTCATTGGAAAATGTCCTTTATCAGAATATTCCTGAATTTTTAAACTGTAGTTTTCTTTCTTCAGTGTATTCTGTACAAAGGTGTCAATGCAGAATATTTTATACTTCTAGCATATTAATCACTATTTTCTTTTTTCCCCAAAGCTGGGGTTCCAAGTAAACCAGGCATTCCCAAACTATTAGAAGGGAGTAAAAATTCAATACAGTGGGAAAAAGCTGAAGATAATGGAAGTAGCCTTTTGCACTATGTCCTTGAGATCAGGTAGGTTTGTTTGCAAAAGTGCTTTATAAACTTCAGTGAGTGAGGTGGTTAATTATAAGGTGGTTAAAAGTAAGAGTATTTATGAAAGTGTGTTTATATGCAACGCAAAGGATCTTTGGCTTACGGGCTTTGCCTGCATCATTGTTTTCTCTGCTCAACACCCAGAGATCAGCCTTGGCACTCTGACAATTAGTTCCAGCAAGTCATTCTCAGAAATTGGCAACAGCTCATTAAAACTTCAGAGAAATAATTCAACTGCAGGCTCACACAACCAAGATTTACTTCTTGTCTCTTCTGTTTAGGAAGCTGGGCTGATGTGTGATGTCAGATGATGATAGGCTCGGGAATTTCTGATCATTTGTTTTAGAAAGACTGAATACTGTGAAAACTGGCAATGAGCTGAGTATTTTTTAAACTGTCACTTGGAGGAAGGGCTGAAATAGTGTGAAACACGTGGATCCCACAGGCCTCTCTGTCTGTTGGGATGATCGCAGTGTGCAGTGTGCTCCAGGACTGAATTTGTGCTCTCAGCGAAGAACAGCCGGTTGTGAGCAACTTTGTGGGGTGTGTGGGGGAGTGCAGTGAACCACAGTTGGTCCAGAGGGCTGATCTCATGCCAGCGTCGGGGAAGTATTCCAAATTCCAAAGACACTCCCCTCACGGGACTATGAAACCATCTTTTAAGAAGCTCCAAGGACAAAAGTCACTTCCATAATTATAGTCTGGGCAACCTGAGATCTGGCTCTATTTTTGCCGCATCTGGCTCGGCATTCCCATAACCTTAACAATTTTTCCTGCTCATGCTGAAGAATTCCTTTGGCAATATTTGTAACAGAAGCCTTCGTGAAATGTGTGACTGTTTTCCATGCACAGCAAAATACGTTCTCACGCACAGCACTGTCTCGGTGGCCTGTGACTACAGTTGCTCTCAACAGCCAGGCCACACCATGGGTTCCAGGACCCTTTCGTGTGTTGCCCTCACAGGCACCTTCAGGGTATAATTTCTTCTTGGTAGTTTGTGTACTTCTTGCCTCAGATCTCCGCTGTGGAAATATGAACTGTACAGTTACGGAATAACCGTTGTAACTTCAATATCTCCAAGTTGGCTCTTCAGTCAGAACTCTCTGGTTGGACTCTGCGCTTGCTGATGGTGCAGTATAGTGCAAATGGTGTGAACTTCGGAGCTCAACAGGTGAATGAAGGTGATCATAACCAAGTACTGACAGTTGGGTAACTTAAAACAACAGAAATTTGCTCTTATAGTTCTGGAAATTAGAAGTCTGAAATCATGGTATCAGCACCACGCTCCCTCTGAAGGTCCCGGGGAAACACTGTCCTTACTTACGAGCCTCTTGTGGCAGACATCCTCAGTGCTTCCTGCTGATAGATGGATCGTTTCAACCTCTACTTCCACCATCGCCTGGCCTTCTCCTGTGTGAGTCTGTGTCCAAAGTCCTCCTTTTCCTAAGGGCACCAGTCCCTGAAGTAGGACCCGCCACGCTCCAGGATGATCTCATCTTGACTTGGTTACATCTGTCAAGACCCTGTTTCCAAACGAGATCACATTCACGGAATCTGGTGTATATGGTTGTGGAGGGGATGCAATTTGATTCAGGACACAGACTGTATTTGAATCCTCCCTCATTTTCTTTTTGTGAATTTAATTTTTTTTACCCATAAAATGAAGATGATGGGTCTCCTTCTGTGAGTTGCTGTGAAAACTCAGTGAAACAAAACAACATATATAAAGCACTGGCACAATGTGCTGCAAAAGGAAGGTGGTCAAATGTCCAAATTTTTCAATGTCTTTGCTAGTTGGTAGCCATTAAAAGCCACTTTGTGAATGTGTAGGGGCCTCTTTCTTTCAATTAGAGTTGTTCGAAAAATAATAAAGTGGTCAGTGTTTATCCTGAGGCTTCCCAGCATGTATAACTGCACTATGTCATAATGTGTAACTCAAGGTGCTCTTGGGGATATATTGCTCCTGGGGACAAGTATGACCAGCTCTGCTGCCCTGCTGCTCTGGTCCATTCCCTGCCCTCCTGAGCGCAGCCCCCAGTACCCTGTTGTTTTTTTAGGACAGCCACTCATTGCCAGGAACAGAATGAGATGGTACTGCATTGCCCCATGCTCACAGTGGAGTGGTAACAAGTCCTAGAAGTGCTGCCATCTGAAAAGTTTTATACTGGAATGCTCTTCATTGCCAGGGAAGATGTACTTGGACTTGAGCTTGCCTTCAGTCACTGTCTTCCTTTGAATCCAGTTCTTACACTCTCTCCACCTTTCATGTGAAGAGCTACGTGTATTGGCTTTGAGGCAGAGTTTAAGACAATACAGAAGGAAGCAATGAACCTTAAATCTTGGATGTAACAACTTTGGTAGCTGAGCTATCATCCATTCCTTATCAATTCTATACTGCATATTTTATCCAGATAAGGCGTAAGTTACAAATAACATAAGAGACTGAAAATTAAGAAAAATGGTGACTTCCCCATGAAGAATTATGAAATGATTTTCTTATGTGTTTGGAGTTCTGAAGATATTTTATATATTCTAAACAGTGGGAAAGCGATTGTCAGCCTTCTCTTGGCCATTGATTCTCCATGACATTTTTGATGGGCTGAGTTGGTTGGTTCAGAGGATGACTGTATAGACCACCCTGTGTTCTGCAGTCAAGTCATGAGGGGGAATGAGATCAAGGGTGAGGGAAGGGTGGACAGGTGGCTCTCTGGAGCTGTCTTTAACATGACATCCTAGCGAACTAGAAATCGTACTTATATTGTCATCTGTATTTTTGTGTCGACTTTTTACTACTTCTTTTTCAGAAAGATCACTTCAAATGACTCACAAAATCAGAATTTAAGGTGGAAGATGGCATTTAATGGATCTTGCAGTAGCATTTGCATGTGGACCTTCAAAAACTTGAAAGGAGCATTTCAGTTCAGAGTAGCAGCTGTAAATCACCTTGGATCTGGTGACTACAGTGGAGTCAGTGAGACTATGATCCTAGTTGGAGGTATGCTGCTATTTCTGTCCACACAATAGCTTTTTGTGGAAAGGCTCAGTGATAAAGGGAGGTGCATCCTTGATGTTAGAAACATATACGATGACTATGTAGCTTATAATCTCAATACTAAATTATCCAGTTCATCCAATGACATTGTCCTCATGTTGCTATTGTCATGTCATTTTTCTCCTCTGAGACACTCAGCTTCTCCTTAATGCCTGTCATATCGGGTCCATGCTCCTGGTCTTTCATCTGACACACAAGAGGCCCAGTATCATGTTTGTGTCTTCCGCTATTTGTACTTCATCTACCATGCACCCTATTTTGGGTTATGATATTAGCTTTCTAATCATATAGGCTGGAGGTCTCAGTGCATATTTGACTTTTCTCTATTCAGTCACCAAGTTCTACTGATCTTACCATTCCAGTGTCTCTCTGATGTGTTCCAGCTTCCTATTTCCACACTGTTTCCTCATCAGCAGTGTCATTTATTGCCTATGTCCTGGGCTGAAGCATATTGGTGACCATTTATCTAGGTGAAACACAAGTTGGACCACTTGTTTTGAAAGACTAAAAAATGTTCTTCATTTGCCACCTTCGGAATAGACTACAAACTTCTGTGTGGCCTGCAAAGTCTTCCATGACCATCCTCCAATTGTAGCTCCTCTATCTCCACATTTATCCCTGTTCTGTAGCCTTCAGAGCTTGTAAAAATCTTCCTGTCACAATGTATTTGGCCTGGTGTTTCCTCCAGCCTAGAATACAGGCCCCTACCACCCTCCATGTGCTCCTTACTTAGCATTTCCTTTCCTTCACTTTCTGTTCCCTCAAATTTTTCTCATCCTTGAAGACCTAACTTAAATGAGCCTATTGTGATGTGAAACTGATACTCATTAGGCAAAATTCCTTGTTGCATTTTATATACACATTTTGTATAGAACAGTAGTGGTGAACCTATGGCATGTGTGTTATTTGTTTTTCTTTTAAGACAAAAGATGTTAATATATGAGTTGTTTTTTCTAAACTAGAACCTCAGTGTTCAGGTTTAATTGTGGTGCTGGGACCTTGTGATAAATAAGTGGATTTTGGGTTGCAGTTTGGGCGCTCATCTCTAAAAGATTCACCACCACTGATATAGAACTTCCATCACTCTTAACTGTATTATAATTAGCTAGGAACACAGAGTTTGAAAATAACCAAATAGTGAACATTTTAGACTTTGCAACCTACACTTGCTCTCTGTGGCATATTCTTCTTTTCATTTATGTTTTTTTTTTGTTTTGTTTTTGCAGTTCTAGAGAATGACTCAGGGCCTTGTGCATGCCAGGCAAGTGCCTTACTACTGAGATACACCTCCATACCTTTTTGGTTTATTTTTTAGACAGGGTCTTGCTAAGTTACCCACCTTTCCCTTTAACTTGTGATCTTCTTGAATAGCTGAGGTTATAGGAGTGCATTGCCAGTCTTGGATCTTTTTTAAAAATACACTTTAGAAATGAAGAAAAACATTTAACCCATTGGAGGCTCTAACTCAGGCTGCGGCCAGATTTGACCAATAGGCTATATAGTTACCAAACTCTGGTCTCCATGTTTGTCTCGTCTCTGTGACTCAGATAACCTGAGAAAGTTCTATATTTTCATGTTCATTTCTCAGTTTAGTAGCTATGGAATGAATGTGTATTAAGATATTATAGGAAAATAATAATCTCAGCTATATAATATATGAAGACTGAGACACCTTTGTTCCAAATTAAATAATATACAGTTTTTCCCTAGTCACTTTAAAATAGAAGATTGTGTATTCCAATGGGCATTATTAAAATGGCTCTTTGGAAAAAAAGGGGAAAAATCTGGATTTTGATTTCCCATGATGAGTATAATTTCACCATGGATGATTTTAAATTTTCACAACTGGCTTACAAAAATCCAGTGGGAGCTGGCTGTGGCTGACCATTCTGCATGTGCTCGTATAGAACCGGGACACTTTAGTTTTGTTCTGTGAATTCATATCCTTTTCTTCTTTGTGTCATTAGATGATTTGTGGATACCAGAAACAAGTTTCACACTTACCATCATAGTTGGAGTAGTTCTGGTCATTACGATCCCATTGGCCTTCGGTAAGTATCATAGATTTTAAGATAGGTAATAATCTGTTTACTAGATCATACTGCTTGATTTGTATCTTAGTGTTTTTAATCTCTTACACAAAACATGACTCAATTGAGTAAGTTCAGAAAATTCAGTGTTCCCCTGTCTGTGCTTTCATCACCACTGACTTCTGAGAATTTCTTTAAATTAAGAGGTGTGTTAGTCCGTCCTCTGTTACCATGAAGGGTCACCTTGGCTCCCGGTCTTGGAGGTTTCAGACGTCCACTGGCCTGGACAGCACAGCACAGCAGGGCGGTGATGGAACAGAGACCCCACCCACCTCTGGGAGAAAAGGAAAGAAAGAGGGCAGGACAGGGTTCCACCAGCGCCTTCCCGGGAGTGCCTCTTCATATTCCCACCGCACCCCATTAGCACCAAGCTGAGGACTAATCTTCTAACACGAGGACCTTGGTGGAGGCCTGGATCCAAACTGTAGTAAGAAGTAACGATTTCATGAAACATACAGCTGTATATAAGGTTCGTGGCATTCTTCAGATAAACCTTTCACAGGGACACCATATTTTGGCTTTCTTTAAAGAAGTATTTGTTTCTAATGGGCTATAGCAAGTGTTTTGTGGCTTATAGATTGAAATAAATAAAAGATAAATAACTCTGGATACAAAATAAGTGTAGGGTTAATGGGAGGCCAGTGACCATCTCTGGGTGGGCTGGCTTTGGTTTGGAGTGAGCAGAGCCTCTTTGCACAAGGCCTGTAGCACTCACTTTTGCTTTCAGCTGTCTGCCTGTTTATTTCAAATCCCTGCTCCTTTACAAATGACCAGAAAAACAGATCAATTAACATGCACAGGTGGGAAGTTAGCTATTTCCCATTATTCATTTTATATTAATGTGCTAGCCCTAAAAAATACCCCCTCTTTTGTAAATACTGAGTTTCCTGATGAGAAAACTGTGACAACCCCAAAAGGGATTGTCAGATGTTGGGCATATAGGGTAAAGATGGTGACTTTGTATCCCAGCTTACTCCTGGTGTTTCATGAATATTAATAGCACTTTCTTTGAGTTCCCAAAATGTCTTGGTTTGGGTTATAAGATATAAGGTCCCTCATCTATTGTTGAGTTTTGGGTGAGGTGTTAGGACTCAAACTCAGGGTCTTGCGTCTGCTAGGCAAATTCTCTACCGCCGAGCTACATCCTCAACCCCTATCTGTTGTTGGTGGTGAAAGTCCCTGACATGCCGAAAACTTACAAGTAATTCATGAAACCAGAAAATAAACTCAAGCACATATTCAGAAAGCTGGGGCTTCTTTTGCTTGTAAATGAGGGAAAGTTACAAGGGGAAGTTGAGGGGAAAATTACAAACATACTGTTGAATTCTCCCAGGATAAAGAAAGCCAGCGTTTCATGCACTGTTCTAAACATTCTTTCTCCAAAGTGATTGGAATGGTGTGTGGGAGACCACGCTGAACTGCTTGACCAGGTCTCATGTCACAGATCTGACCTGGACAGTAAGTGGAACTTCTTCAGCTGGCTGGGAATGCTGAACATTTCAGCCGGCCCTGCCAGGATTGTAACCTGTGGTTCCAGCTTGTCTAAGCCCTGTGCAGCTGGTGTCTGTGCTGCTCAGCCAGCCCCCCAGAGCTAAGCGCAGGAGTGCGGTGTATTTGGCAGTTGGAGTGCAGGCGTGACTGCTGTTTGCTCTCCTTTGTGGAGAGAGTGGGCCATGAAGAACCCTTCATCTGACCTGTGCCTGCTGTTGTGTGTCACCATTGTCTAAACCCAGGGTGCTGGGCGAACATGGGACGATTTCAGACACCTAGTGTGGGCTCTCGAGATTGGCGATCTGGCTTTCTCAGGACCTCAAGGTCTTTATTCTGTTTGGCACTCATGGAGTTTTGAGGGTACACAAACTAACTCAGATTTTGCTTTTACTATCAGTGCATGTGGTTTTATGTGTAGGAGTCTACGAATGCATGAGAAAAGATTGAGTTATCAAAATAATACGAAGTAGCAATTCTTTTGAAATTCGTATTGCTGTGAGAGTGCTCATCAGTCATGCTTATAAAATTGCAACAAAGGTTTAAAAATAATCACTGACAGCCTTGGTGTGAGTGAGCAGTCATACCTAATATGTGACATTAGCTTTATGGTTTGGAGCAGAAGGAAATCAAAAGCCATAACATGGAATTGCTGGCTTCAGGAGCTTGCCTCGTTAGTGGGGGAGGTGAGACATCTCCGCCTGAAAAGGTAGCTAACAAGAATGTAGTAGATCACACGACACGTACAAGACACTCGCTGCGCACAGGTGAGAGACCACAGAGTCTGCAGAGCTAGCAGCAAGCGTCACCACCCTGGGGAGCCGGGCTCACCCGGGGGAGGCAGGGAGAGCATTTCCGGTTGAGACTGCACTGAAGTGCTTGCGGCAGCCGTCCTCTCGCGGTCCCTCAACTAGAATTGCACTGCAGTAAAGCCCACAAAATCGCTGTGAAATAAAGCTCCGAAAACACATTTGTTGTTTCTGGCTTATGAGCTAATATTCTAATATAGATAAGTGACCTTATTGATGTAATTATATTTTAATCTTCAAGAAATAATACTTTCATCACTATCAAATAATACATGCTCGTGGAAAGAGACAACGCAAATCATGCCTGACCCCACACCCGCGAGGCCCGCTGCGAATCTCCCACGGGCTTCATGCCCGTGTTTTCCTCCGTATCTGAGTACACGTGTTGAGTACGCGTGGGGAAGGCAGTAGGTATATGCTCTTACACTCTGTGTTAGTACATCGAAAGCATTTTTAGACACACCTTTATACCGAAAGTATTAGGTCAGGAAATGTTTGGGCTCAGCAGTGAATTTATTTCACTAACAATTACTATGCAAGTTGATTTGGTTTATTTGGGCTCTAGTTTATATGTGATATTTAGATACTTCAATCCATCAACCATTAGTAGTATGAAATACAGTCAACTTTACTGTGAGAGGTGAGATGAAAAGTGATGTGTATAAATTGTTTGTTATTATGTGGCATTTTACCTGGATTTAGTTTTTCCATTATAGGCTTATTTTTTCAACCAAGTTCTGTTATTCTGCCAGTAGTGTTTTTATATGTAAGCATTTAAAATGCATTAACATTTCCCAAAGGAACAAAAAGCAATATTTTATTATCTAACTTCTTTTTCTTTATAGTCTGGCATAAGGGATTGAAGAGTCAGAAAACTTCCAAGGAAGGGCTGACAGTTCTAAGACACGAAGATAAAGAGTTGGTGGAGCTACGAGGTCCAGCAGCCGGAGTGGGGCTGGCTAATGCTTGCTATGCAATACAGTACGTGGCCCAAGACCCCTTTTACAGAGCACATAGTCAAAGACTGGGTGACAAGAAGAGTGCCCATGCAGCCCTTTTTCTGGCATAATTATTAACAGCCTTTCCTTCCACTCTTAAATGCTACTTAGAAAGAATGGCAAATGATGTGGTTATCCTATGAGAGAAATACAGGCAAATTCATTGATTTTCAGTGTTTTATCATGTAGTTCAAAAATAAATGTAAAGTACAGCAATGAAGAGAGGAGATGGTAACATGGCTGTTTTGCTGGAGATAATGTTTGAGAAGAGAGGAAATTCCAAAGGTCCTATTAAGCCAATTTTATTCCATTTCAGAAATTGTATGGTGACTGTCTATAAAATTTCTTTAAGATCAATGAGTTTTAAATTTCTATTACCATAATTAATGAAGATATTTAAGTGTATTTTTACACAAGATACCATATTATGGTCTATGTGAAAAAGAATTGTATGATCATAGCCTTGCTTCTAGTAAGTTATAGTCCAAGACATGCAAACGAAGGGTTTGCAGTAGAAACAGAAGCGACCCAAATTGACTATTCAGAGATGACTTTTCTTTGGGAAAATATGCATCATAGCTGCTATTCTAGATTATCTATTAAAAAACTTCAAGTTTTTTTTTCTAATGTAAAGGCTTCTTTACCTCCTAATATTCCAAGTGAGAAGATTGGCTTCCTAAAAGTTAATTTGACAGTGAAGAAGATATTTTTTGTGGTCATAGTAAATTCTCTTTCATGTGGGAGATCGGGTGTGTGAAACAAAGCAAAAACTCATAAGCCCAGGTGCATCTGTGGCTGATTTGCAATAACTATTTATGCAAATTTCAATCTGAAGAAGTTAATAACTACTAACTTGGACAGAACTAGCTATGATGGCAATTTCAGGACAACACACATACACACACACAAGCATGCACACATGTGTGCACATGAAGGTGCCAGGAAGGGAAGTGACATGTTGGGTGTGGGAGGTGGTAGGACAGAGAAGTGTAACAGGAACATTCCATGTCACTGTTTTCCATGGAATGAACAATGCTGCAAAGGCCTGAGATTGCTCTTTCTCTCTCAAAAGTAACACAAACTTGTAAGCCATATGCATTTTGGGAGAACAAACACGTTCTTTTTCAGTACTCTTCCGACCCAAGAAGAGATTGAAAATCTTCCTGCTTTCCCTCGGGAGAAGCTGACTCTGTGTGTCTTGTTGGGAAGTGGAGCCTTTGGAGAGGTATATGAAGGGACAGCTGTAGACATCTTAGGAGCTGGAAGTGGAGAAATCAAAGTAGCAGTGAAGGTAAAGATCTCTAAACTCCTCGACCGCCACAATCATGTGGATACCTGGATGTACCCGTAAGAAAGGTTGAGTTCTCTTAGTTGAAGAGATGATGGACAGTGGGTTGAATATAGTTAACAACAGCATAGTCAAGATAGCCAGAAGAGAGGATTTGGGGATTTAAGGTGAGAATATGCTAATCTCTTTGATTGGGTCACTACCCAATGTATGTGAATCAAAATGTCACTTGTATATTATAAATATGTACAAATATGTCTATTAGAAATAAACTTAATTTTAAAAAAGACTGAATGCTAGAATACAGATGTCTATCCATAAGTCACAATTTTTCCATTTTCTACATTAATTCTGTAGTCAACAGAAAATTGCCAGGGTTTATCTTACCTTTAAGGCTATTGATTAGTTAAGACCTGGCACAAGGCCCTGAGTTCGATCCCTAGCACCAAAAAACAAACAAACAAACAAACAAACAAACAAAAACAAAAAAAAGACCTGGCAAAGAGTTATTACCCATCAAATATAATGTAAGAGGGGGTTGGAGATTTAGCTCAGTGGTAGAGTGATTGCCTGGCAAGCACAAGGCCTTGAGTTCGATCCCCAGCACCCTACCAAAAAAAAAATATATATATATTATATATATATACACATATATATATATGTATAATGTAAGAGAACCAGAGCTGTAAAACACATTCTCAAGAAACAAGACCAAGGCCCAGCAAATGTTTTCTTTAAAGAGAAAACAGTAAATATTTGGGCTTGCTGGCTGTATCGTTTCTGTCACAGCTACTTCACTCTGCTATGGTAGCTCTGAAGCAGCTACTGTCAACATGTAAACAAACAAATGTGGCCTTGTTCCAATAAAACTTTATTTATGGACATTGAAATGTGAATTTCATATAATATTCATATGTCATTAAATAGAGTTCTTCTCTTGACTTTTCAACCATCTAAAAATGTCAACACTAGTCTGAGATCACAAACTATCTAGAAACCTGTGACACACTGGGCTTGGCCACAGCCTCTGGCTTACTGATCTTGGTACAATGTGGCTGGTGGTCGTGGTCTGTTTAATGTATTTTTAAGGAGGCATTGGCTATGCTGTCATATTCTTATAACAAATTCTTTTGATAGTGGTATAATACATCTTTTGTATAATTGAGCAATACCCTGATCACTGCCTATTAGGGTCTCATTGCTTTGAGGGTGGGCTACATGAGTAGAACATGTGGCAACCTTCTTTCCACTTCCTCATAATATCTTTTGAAAGTCCTTTAGTTTATCCCAACCTGCAATAGTTTAAGCAAATGTTTATTTTTTTTCTCACAGAACAGGATGACTACTGATTTGGTACACTTGTACGTGAGTCAGAGCTAGCGTATCTGAAATTCCCTTGACTTTAATTGATGTTTGCTGCCTTGCAGTCCAAAGAGGACTGCCAAAGAACCAGGCTTCCATCTTGACTCAAGCCACAGACCTCTCTCTTCCTTAGCAGTTTTTCTCTTATATCTCATGGGTGAGAACCAAGTCAGATGACCACTTGTATTTGCAAAGGAGATTGGAGAATTTCAGAACAGATTTTCATGAACAACTTAGATCAGTTTCTCACATTGGAGCACAAGGCCTCCAAGAAATAAACTGGTATATTATTAGCAAGAGCACCAAGGGACTCGATCCTGAGTAGAAAAGTCTGAAGAATGAAATACTGACCTGTTAAAGGCCAAAATTAGTCTCTTTCTAAAATATGTATATTTGGGACATCTAGCAGATTTTGCTACATAAATACTGGTAATAACAGGAGGTTATAGAGCACACGAACATGTTGTACTTATTTCCATTTCTCGGGGTGAATATTGGGGGAATAGGGCTGGGGATTTAGCTCAGTGATTAGAGTGCTTGCCTTGTAAGCACAAGGGCCTGAGTTCGATCCCCGGCACCACAAAAAAAAATATATATATTGGGGGAATAAAAGGTTTCCACTAATTCACTGAGCTCCCAGAGATGTCTGGTATGTTGACATTGGACCTTTTGTGTGTGCTTGTGGGGCGGGGGGTTCTTGGGGTTAGACCCAGGGCCTTCACACTGAGCTGCATCCCAGCACTGCTTTCATTTTTTAGTTTGAGACAGGGTCTCACCATACTGCTAAGTTGCCCAGGCTGGGTGTGAACTGGGCACAAAGCTGGGATTCTCCTGCCTCAGCCATCCACAGTACTGGAATTAAGGTGTGCCCACCATGCCAGCTGCTTGACTTGTCTTTCTGTTGCAGACTTTGAAGAAGGGCTCCACAGACCAGGAGAAGATTGAATTCCTGAAGGAGGCGCATCTGATGAGGTACTTTTATTTATCTGGGCAAGCTTTTACATTTGTGAATGGATCATTAATACCAAGAACCACCAGATGGAACAAATCTTGCTCAAATCAAACATGGTTTGAAGATTTAAAAGGAAATAGTTTTCTAGCAACAGATATTCCGTAGAAGCCAGTCTTCTGAGCCTGGCACAGGCCATACTCAGGAAAAAGGTCACCTTTCTTTTACCTGCAGGGAAGAGAGTGTTCTGCAAGTCAGTTCAGAAGCTGCTCAGGTTTAGAAGGGCTTGTATTCTTCTGCGGTGTATCAGACGGGGTCAAGTAGACTCGGAGCAGAGCCCGAGTAAGTGCTGCGGCACCAGTGATCACATCTGCTGCCCAGCAACCGTACCCTCGAGGTTTCAGTCAGCTCGTAGTCGTGCAAAGTGACGGTAAAGAGCAGGTCCAAGGCTGAGGCTGCTGGGATCCTGACCTTGAGGGGCTCCAGGGACTGGGCTGGGCCGATGTATTTTGATGTTTTGAGAAAGCAGTGTATTCAGAACCTGTAGGTCTGAGTTATTTCTCTAAAAGGAAGAGAGAACATATTTCATACTTGTGGTGGCCAAAAATATGTCTTCAAATACTCTTTGAAGACAGATGTGGCTCAAAATTGTTTTCTTTCCAAAATATAAACTGCCCTCTTCTATCATATGTGTTGGCCACTAGGGGATTGTCATGTTGCCTCCCTGAGGTGAGTATGTGGTCCAGGGCTCAGAAGTCAGCCAGGGCTTCTGAGTGCACCTACAGACGAGGGGTTGTTCTACACCATAAAGACCCTCAGTGGGGACTCCTGGTGCTGTGAGGTCACCTTGTGTGTTTTTCCACCTTCCAGCAAGTTTGATCACCCCAACATTCTGAAGCAGCTTGGTGTCTGTCTGTGGAATGAGCCCCAGTACCTCATCCTGGAGCTGATGGAAGGAGGGGATCTTCTTACCTATTTGCGTAAAGCCCGGATGACAACGGTAGGCCGTGGCAGCCAGGATTGGTTTCCTAATGCAAATGGCCTGTAGTTTCCTACTAATTTTCTTTATGTTCAATAGGTTGTGGTGGGAACTTAGTTCTGTGGAAAAAAATCTATTTCCTTCATGTAGATTCGGGTGATTAGAGCTCTGAACTAATATTTGAGCCCATTTTTAGTATTTCATGGGAAAATGGTTCTTCGTGGCTGGAATTATGTTTTTCTTTTACTGGAGAAGAGAGATTTCATTGAATGAGAAAGCCATGACATTGTGTTTCATCTGTTTGCTGCCTTGTCCCAAATTGTTTCCAGTTTTGAAGTCATAGCTAAACTCTAGACTTGGGGTCAGCCCCACTGACCCACAACTACCTGGGCTGGCTATCTGCCTAACTCACAGATCTGTTTGGATTTTAGTAGCATCTCAAACTTATTTTAGCCAAAACAAAACTCTTGATTTTACGTGTCGGCTCCAGAAACCTTAGTGTAGCCCTTTAAGTCTGGGAGCTCAGTTTCTTCATCCACAAGCTGGAATACTCAGCCCAAAAGCTTCCTAAAACTCTTTTTAGGTTTGGTATTCTAAGATTGTATAAAGACAAAACAAAAGACATTTCACAATAACACAAATAAAAAATACAGCAGTAAATGTGTTGCTTTCTAGATACAATTCAATAAGTCAAATTAGTGTTTGGTGTTAACTGTAGAACAGTGAAAAGATTTTGCTCTTGCCATGTTGTAGGGTTGGAAGGTGCATATGAATAATCCACTTAAGGCACAAAGTGGCAGGATCCATGAGAGTAGGGTAGCAAATACACGGCTGAAGCATGGATGGAGGAGAGCTGATTTCCAGTGAAGAGCATGGAAGGCGTCGTGAGGGAGCAGGAGATGTAAAAGCAGCTGAATGACACCTTCCTACTGAGTCTTTAAAGTTGTGGCCAGGGACAAACCCCAGTGAAGGTTTCATATGTCTGGAAGGCTTGGCAAGAG
Source organism: Hystrix cristata (assembly GCA_004026905.1). Taxonomy (NCBI): domain Eukaryota; kingdom Metazoa; phylum Chordata; class Mammalia; order Rodentia; family Hystricidae; genus Hystrix; species Hystrix cristata. The sequence continues at coordinate 141,735 of PVJO010001487.1, read as the reverse complement.
GTAGGTATAGGCAAAAGCAGCATCTAAAGTCGAGGGGAGGGGCCCAACATGGAGTTGGTGTCCTGACAGTTAGTCACAGGGCCGCAAGGAGTAGGAAATGGTCAGGGAGCCAAGCAGTCAGCACCGTGGACATCTTGCCAGCAGGGACCAGGGTACCAGCCGTGGGCTGAAGTTCTGCATCAGTATTCAGGGTCATGAGAAAGTCTCTCTGAGCAGATAGGTTTCGTCAAGGTCAAAGCAAGGTTCCATTCACATATGAATCAGTCAAATAGGGTCTGAGTCCCAGCCAGGACTCAAACTTAGGTCAGAGACAGGTGTCCAGGGAACCTGAGCCAGGCTGGAGTGAGAGGGGTGGATTCTCAGACCTCAGCCAAGACCTAGTTAATCAGTGCTGTGTGCAGCTGCATGGAGAACTGTTGCGAGCTAGAACCCCAGCTTCAGAGAAAGACGTGAGCTTGTCAAAAAAGGCAGGGAGAGCACAAGTAAGAGAGCTTTGTATGAGGGATTGGGGAACTGGGAGCTGGGGAGTCACTTGAGATGCTCAGGGAAGGTTGTGGATGAACATCAAGAATAAAGAAACCATCCACGAAAACAAAGGCAAGCAGGAAAAAGGAAGAGAGGCAGAGAACTGCAGTTTGGGTGAGGAATGGCAAGCAGCCTGAGTGACTGGAGCAAAGGCGGTAAGAAGAGAAGTGGTGGGAAATCAGTGGGCAGATAGAGAGGCCTTGCAGCCAGGGGTGACCAACTCCACAGGCACAGGCGCAGTGTGCAGGGGCAGGAAGCCACAGCGGCTGGAGACCTGGGAAGCTGGGGATACACCAGACTTGGGACGATGGAGAACTTAGCCAGGGTGACTGCAGGAAGACGGAAGGGCGCAGATAATGCCTGGCTGCTGGCTCCCGGCAGGAGCTGTAGAAGTTTCCTCTATGCTGCTAATAGAAATTTCAGCTGGCTTTTTTCACCTTGAAATCGTTACAGCTAGTACAGGCTCAAATACCGGACAGAGTTGTGCTTAGTCTTTAGATAAGAGGTGTAATCTCTGCCCTTGAAATAGGGTGTTGCTAAAGGTTTTTTGAGAGGCTCGTAGGAGGAACAATTCCATGCACAATACAGAGACACTGGGCCAATAACTAGAGTAGCTAGCACTACTGGGGTGATTACTACTACGATTGCCTACTGTGCGCTAAGCTGTACATTAATATCGTGGATATTATTTTGAATTTGCAAGGTCAGTGGTACTGTGCCCATTTTACATATGGGAAAGTGCTTAATTAAGCAACTCAAGCAAGTTCATACAACTGTTAGTAGCAGAACTAGGTTTCAAATTTCTGTCTGTCTGATCTCACACCAGAAGATCTTTCCAGTAAAGATTCCACATCACTTCTATTTAGTATAAACTTAGTATCACTTCTACTTAGTCTGTCATTTATGTATATTTTCACAGAAAGCATATAAATTATTTTTGTCTTATCTGAATTATTTCAACAAGACTAAGAATTCCTTTAGAACAGTGATGGCGAACCTTTTAGAGACCAAGTGCCCAAACTGCTCAGGACGTCACGCCTGCTGGCACCACTGCTTTCTGAGTGTGTCCACAGCCCCTGTGTGTGCTGTTACCCCACCCGGCTGCTGGGGTGATGCTGGCACGCTTGGCTCTCATGCTGAGAGAGGGCGCCGTGTGCCTGCTGCAGCATGTGTGTCATAGGTTTGCCACCACAGCTTTAGAACATCCTACGCAAATGTGTGTATGTGTGTAGAGTGCAAATTGTAAAAGCACTTGTCGTTTGTCCTTTATTTCTTATAGTTCCAGGGCCCTTTACTCACCTTGGCAGACCTTGTAGACCTGTGTGTGGATATCTCAAAAGGCTGCGTCTACTTGGAACAGATGCGTTTCATCCACAGGTACAGTCATATTCTGGATACACAATTATTATGGATACTGTTACAATGATCATCTGTAGTTTGGGAAAATCACACAAGTTAATTAGACATTTTCATTCCTTCAGAATAGCAAATTTTTGTACAAAGTCTCTCTTCCTTACAGACCTCCTAACATTCCTAGCTGATCTCTGGAATTGTGCTATTACTATTAAATGTAACTCCTGCCCTAGGGATCTGGCAGCTCGGAACTGCCTTGTCTCTGTGAAAGACTACACCAGCTCTTCACGGGTAGTGAAGATCGGAGACTTTGGACTCGCAAGGGACATCTATAAAAATGATTATTACAGGAAGAGAGGAGAAGGCTTGCTACCTGTTCGCTGGATGGCTCCCGAAAGTCTGACGGATGGAATCTTCACAACTCAGTCTGATATTTGGTGAGTTATAAGAACATAGAAATGTGGGCAGAACTGGCAGCTATCAGAGCCAGAAGGGATTTTAGAAGGATACCTAATCTTGTTGTTTGTTTGTTTTTAATATGAGAAAACAGAAGGCCAGAGAGGTTAAGTGATTTGCTTCAACTGGTGGTCAGGGTGCCGCAATTCCTAGGTCTCAGCCTTTTACAAGCCCCCAATCAGCTTTGAGTTGTTTTTTGGGTTTTTTTCTTTTTTTTTGAGGCATTGTCTCACCAAGTCCCAATCAGTTTTAATCTTTTATTACACATCTAAATATGAAAGAGACACATCTACTACAAGTCTTTTATTACATTCCAAAGGTGTCTAGGCTTAACGACTAGTAGAAATTGGTCCTTATGAATTCATGTTTAAGTGTGTGCCTGAATGCCCCCTATTTTGGGATGTTTGGTCTTCAATTTAGAAGTTCATTTTAAACCATGGATTGCAAAGAGTAGGACATTGGAGAAGTTTGGTTATATCTTTATTATTTGAATAAGACCTCTAGTTTTTGCTGTTGATCTCCCACTTTTGGTCAGAGCTGCTTAAAATGCGAAGTTTTGTTCAGTGACTGTGAACCTGGGCTGGCCTTGGCAAAACTGTGGGTGAGATAAAGTCGGTACTCCACTCTTGGCTTTTCTCTCCATGGTCTGCATCCTTCTAACCCCCTTGAGTGGGGCTGCGGTGACCTGCTCCCTCACTCACACCCTGGGTGCCTGCAGATTTGTGCTCTGAAAGCCCAAGATGATGAGGGCTGCATGGGGTGGTCAGGGGAGGACCAGAGTGTGAGCGTATGTGTGTGCACACATATGTGTGTGTCTGTGTATGCACGCATGTGCATCTGCGTGTGTGCTTGTGTCAGTGCGTATGTGTGTTTCTGGGTCTGTGTGTGTGTGTGTGTGAACTCCCACAAAGTCTTCTGATCACCTTTGAGCAGTCGCTCATGTGCAGTGTTTTTTCTACTTTTCTTTAAAGATCAACCTGAGTTTATATCCCTGTTGGCCTTTCATAATGCCAGTAATGCCAGTTGTAAAGTAGACCCATGGCCCCAGGAGCAATGATGTCAGAGGAGCTACTCTAAACCTGATGTTTGTAATAAGTATAATTACACACAACTTTTTAATGTCCTAGGTCTTTTGGAATTCTGGTTTGGGAGATTTTAACTCTTGGTCATCAACCATATCCAGCGCATTCTAATTTTGATGTTTTAAACTATGTACAAGCAGGAGGGAGACTGGAGCCGCCAAGAAACTGTCCTGATGATCTGTAAGTTGTTATGTTAGCATAAACATGCAAGAAAACAAAAGCATGTGCGCATGCAAAGTTCAGCCTCATTGGTATGATATCCTAAAATAAAAACCAGAAATTACATATATGTTTATCACACATAAAAAGTAAATTAATTGTGGCACTTAATCTACTAAATACATCATGGCTTATTTTTATTTATATATGTACATATTTCATTCAGAAACATTTTGAAGAGTAGGATATATTTATTCCCCTGGTAAACTAATTTAATAAATATAAGCTCTCTGTGTGTGGTATGTACATACATATTCATTTTATTTTGGAGATTAGATTTAGGTGATATCTCAATTTGCATTTTAAAAGATTCTGGTAAATAGGAATATATTGTTTAAAAGTTGGATTGCTTTTACTGATATGGCTGATACTGATGGATGCAATACCATATTACTGAATATTATACAGATTTGTGATCTGTTTGTAAAGTTAACACACAATGACTACTAGTTACTCTATCAAACTAGTCTTGGCCACTATTGAATCCTAAGAGTGATTCCAGAAGAGTGAGTGGTTTCAGTCTAATTATAAAAGAAAAAATTGCCAGGTTATTATGCTGGGTACCAATCTGTTTCCTGTGCCACCTCAGCAGAAGTCTCAAGTCTCGAAATCTTTCCCAAGAGGTGTTTTACCTAGGAGGTTTCTAAGAGAACAAGTAGCCAACAACCACGAACTCTGTTATGCACAGAAGGTCCAGCTGAGAACTGTCTAGGTCCCAGAGGTCTTCATACCAGCACCGCAGCACCTTGGGATGTGTTTTGAATGAGAAGATTCGCACGGAGCCAGTATACAATAAAGTGCTAAACCGCGCAGTGCAGACAAATGCGGAAGGCATTAGCAGCGAGTGGATGCGCACTGTGCTGCACTGCCTTGACTGTGCTGTGTTACTTAGAGGATTATTCAGACTGGAGCCAGCAGGTGATTACGAGTTGGGCACTGCTCTACTGGTGAAGGCTTCTGTATTATTTGACTCTGCAAGGTAGAAGAAGACATAAATTACTACTTGTTTCTGATTTAGCTTTTATAGCCTCCGGGATATTTTTAGGGAAATCAAATATACACCTGACCAAGTTTGGTAACAGCGTCTAAGAAATAATTGATAAACCTTCCAGGGGAAAAAGGGAAAAGTCTGTAGATTAGAAATAAGAAATCATACAAAATCTGAATCCTTTCACCTCAGGCTTGAGAGGAAAAACCTAGCATACCTAAATATGAAATAAATTTTAACTAAATAGCAGCCTAATCACTCTTTTGCATCCCTTACATATCCTTCAAAAACTCAGCAATTTTCCTCAGAATTCCACTTGTGAATATTTTTCCTTATGCTTTTCCAGTTTTATCTGATTTATTGCCTTCCCCCAGAAGGGATAATGTGCCTCATAATTATGCAATGTTTTTTGGATAGACTCAGGAGTGGATGACTCAGTTATACATTTTGGCTGATAGTGTTTGATTATTTTGTTTGAGGAAGATGAGGGTAAAAATCAATCGCTATATTGTGGAGCAGAAAAATGTAGATATTTTGAATTCTGCTGTATCAAGGGTATCCAAAAATGCAGCTAGACAGAGGAGGAAAAAGAAGTGCTAGGAAAGGATTCCTGAGTAGAGGTAGAGAAAGATAATATTCTGTCTGGTTTTGTCTTCACTAAATCATCGGCTAAGTCTGTTACTGCCCTCATTTTTGTAAAAATACACTTTCCTTGAAATCACTATTTTCATTGGTGGTTGGAGATTCACTTGAATGGCATTGCTAAGCAGCGAGCTGCGCTCCCAGCTCTGCAGGACTGCAGGACCCCAGGGACTCAGGAAGGGTTAAGACCACTGCCAAGCACAGGCAAGGAGCTGTGTGGCAAGGGAAGCTCTGGCCGCACCACCCCCTCTGGCCAGGCCTTAAGTTGTCATGATGAAGATTAACTACTCTCCCGGAAGACGGAGGGAGCTGATCTCCACCTGAAGCAGTTCCGAGATCACAGGCACAGGTCAGGGGGCTGAAAGTGTGCACTGAGCAGGGCTGCACCTCTATTCGCTGCTTAAATACTCAGCACCTGGGTGCCCCAGGTCAGGAGCCGGGGATCTGTACTGTGCTCAGCTATTCGTGGAATGAGAGTTCAGAGCATCCTGCCTCTCCTCCCTCGGCTCAGAGGATGGAGGGGAAGGCGGCCTGAGCATCTCCTCGGCCTTCCTTTGCACAGCAAGCTGGACAAACAGGACCAAGGGCGGTCGATGCCTCCAGGGCAAGCTCTCGGGTGCTGTGACAGACAGCGCAGGGGCGACTGCACTTACTGGAAGGTTGCTCAGATGTGCAAAGCTCACAGTCTTATCCTCACTCCTGAAAAAGATGTGCTCATGGACATCCAGTGGGTCTGTCCAGGATGGAGTGGGGCCAGTAAGGGGACTTGTGAGACCTGCAGGTTACGTGCCTTGAGAGGGACTAAACTGAACACAGCAAATGAGCACCCCGCTGCTTGGGAAGAAAAAAAGTCCAGGCAAAGAGGACCAAAGAATTCATATAGCGAGTGGAGGAATTTGGGCAAAGACCTAGTCAAACGACGTACTTCAAGAATAATGAGCATTTTTTAAGGATTTTTAAATTCTTTAAAACGTTTTAATTCTTCCATTACTAGTTTATCATTGTTTGAAAGCACAAGTCGTCACGTATAGATTCTATAGATTAGCAAACAGGCTGAGCTTTAAGGTAGAGAGCAGGCGGATGGGAGGGGCACGTGGCTTCTCTCCCCACCCTCTTGCTCCCTCTTCCATTTTATTTCTCTTTCTTTTTCTTTCTTTCTCTCCTTCTAAACACTTCTATTAAATATATTGAATCTTTTGTGGAATTAAGCAGGTTATAAATATATAAGTAAGAACTTCATGTTTGAAATGTGTCAAGCCTTGGAAAATTTTTCATCTGTTCCTTAGCAATATCTCTGAATTGACTTTATTCTCAGAACATCCTTCCTGTGGAGAATTATAATTCTTACTCCATCCTCTTACTCTTAGGACATCCCTTAGTTATCCAGAGTTGAGCTTAACTGTTGGTTTAAATTCCATGATGTGATATCAGCTGTAACATCTTATCTCAGTCTGCTGCCCCCCCATTAATCTGTGTGCTGTCTTTGTTTCTAAAAGGCAATAGAGAAATACATAATCGTTTGTGTTGTTCTGTGGTTATTTCTCAGCTATGATTTGGATGTTTGGAAATAGCCAGTTTGTCATTCTGGGCAGACTAAGTTCCTCGTGACACAGGTGAAAACTGATAGACCGTCAGGCCCAGTCTGTCTCTCTGCCTGCCTGGAGTTCGAGGCCACACGGGGGCTGGAGATTGCACTGTGACTCCTAAAACAGACGTTCAGTATTTTAAATTCAAAACTCATGACCACTTCTGCGTCAGCGGCGCCTGCTGCTTGGTCCAGCTCTGCTGCCGTTACTGAGTCCAGGCGTCGTCACAGCTCACCTCGGCTTTCCTAGCAGCTTCCAGCTGGCTCCTCCACAGCGATTGTCCCTCTATCAGCTAGAGTGACCCTCCGAAGATGCCGGGAGCGCCGGCTCCAGACCTCGCCAGCTGCCCCGCAGGTCCTCAGCCTGCTCCCCTCCGCCGAGTCGGCTTCTCCCAGACCCTGAGACGCGCCAGGCCTTTCTGGATTTAGGACTTTACACATGCTCTTCCCTCTTCTGGGGTGCTTGCTGCCTCTCACCCACACCTCACTCCCATTACTGGCGTCTTACTTTCCTACAAAGCTCTTCGGCTTAAATGTCACCTCCACGCAGGGAGCAACTTAGCAGAATGTTGTTCAGTATCTGTCACATTTATTCTCGTTAGCATTTTAAAAATGCTTAATATAATTCGAATTAGGTACTTTTCTGTCGATGCAGTAGCACCAATATTCTTAAATATCTCTCGGTTTATGTTTATCGATTCCTTTCTCTGTGCCTCAATTTGTTTCATAGCTCAGGAAAATAAAAAAGCAAGCAGGTACTTGGCCATTTTAGTAAGTTAGTAGACTTGTAAGAGGGCTTGGAGAAGGAGTTGTCTGGAGGCCCTTAGCTCCTTGGTAGTCTATTAGGTACCAGGTTTGAATGACTACCGCACACAGTTTTATGTACGGATAGTCTGATAAAAGAGTGCTGGGAAGCATAGAAAAGAAAACTGTATAGACAGATGTGTGAGGGTGCGGCGTGGGATGCCTGGGTCCTGAGGCATCCTTGCAGGCATCAGTTAGTGTAGGTGGGCAACACCAAGGGTGCGGAGCAACGACCCCGCCTTCCAGCCTGGGAAGATGACAAGGAGATTGCTGAGCGGGACCCCACTTTGATGTGGGGAGACGTGGCATTGTTAGGAAGCTAGAGTGCATGTCCAGACAGAGAAGGTCTAGCCTGTACTTCCAGACTTCCTTTGTGTCCGCATGAGGTGTGAATATTTTGTTAAGAGCTGGAGACTCTGACAAAAAGCACCCTGTGGGCTTGCAACAGAGACAGGAATGGCTTTCCTGGGTCTCCAGTAGGTATAGGACATGGTGGAGTCACAGAGAAGCCTCCAGCTGGAGAGGTACCAGGGAGGACCAGTGCAGTGGGGAAGGGCAAAGGAGAGATGAAGTGTTCCTGGGCACTGATGGCAGCCGGAGCCCACAGGGGGCCAGAGGCACTACTCACCAAATTCTAGACCAGCCCCTAAGGTTACCGAGATCCAGGGGGCACAGTGGGCTCACAGACTCTGTAATTGTGCCCCTGCCATCTCTTCCTACCTGCTAGTGTCCTGGCACCACCTTGGAAAGGAGAGCAAGGGAGCTGGAATGGTCTATGAACAAGAGAGCCTGAGCTATTATTCAGAATAGTCTGACCATTACCCAAAAAGATTGCTTACAGGTATGAACTGGGCTACGTTAGAAACTACATTGTAGAGAACGAGGTCAATTCTTTTCTGCTGGGCGGGACTCTGAAAAAGAACTGATTATTGCAGATGATGTAAGAGAGTTGTGTCTACTCTACCTGTCCCCGTTCCCGACAGGGGGACAGGAGCCACACTGTGCACCTAGCCCCTCACCTGCTGCTGGTGCGAGGTAAGCGTCTCAGAGTCTCCGCGGAGTGAGGAATGAGTACTGGCTAAGAGTGCTGCGTAGACGTTTCTTAGACAGCCATGAAGGAGGAGGCTGTGTTCAGTCGACCAGCTGTGAATGTCGGGGAGTTGAGCTCTTAAGCTCACAGGATAACGAGTGAAAGCTCTGGAATCAACTCTGGTTTCCAGCTTTTGGTGCTGCTGCGAGGTATCTGTGTGGAGCAAACCTTGGGTTTTGTTGTAGATTGATACATGTGTGTAAAGTCTTTTAAATCTGTTTACTCAATAATTTTTATAGCTCTTAACGCCCTGGTGTGTGGGTTAGACATCTCTAACCATCTGTTTACTTACTAGACTAATAACTGTTGATATGCTAGCTTTTCAAAGAAAGGTATTGCCTCTGAGGTGGAGTAACACTGCAACTCAACTAAGAAACCAAAGCATTTATTCTATTCATTTATATTAATTTTATAAAACTGGTAATAACTCAAGTCTTCACTTCTAAAATGACCTCACCTGTATTATCAGTAACTGTATCCAGTCATCTTTCACTTTTCTGTCTTCATCCACGCATGCAGGTGGAATTTAATGGCTCAGTGCTGGGCTCAAGAACCGGACCAGAGGCCTACCTTCCACAACATCCAAGAGCAGCTGCAGCTCTTCAAAAATCTTTCCTTAAATAGCATTTCTCAGTGCAGAGGTGGAGCAAACACCAGTGGAATTATAAATGAAGGCTTTGAAGGTAAATTTGATTCTTCAGAATTTTCTGGCTTTCTCCCAGTGTGAATTGGACAGTGTTAAAATGGGGTACACGAATAAGGTATTTTAGAGTAATGATAATATATTGGTGCCATGATCATCATAACTGTTTGTTGCATTCCTCCTTGAAAATTATTTTGTAATATGTACCGAATTTTAAAAAAGAGTGCTTTGACCCCTGGATTTATAATCTCAAACAGTAAGGAAGAGACTTAAGGCGGCAGGCAGCTGTCTCAAGTCTGTCCCTCCCTCCCCGTCTCATCCCCGTGTGGACCTCCAGGGCAGAGTGGGGCTGATTATAGACAGCATCATCGCTGGGTTCTGCCGGCTTCCTTCGCATCTTGTTTATTTCTTTAGTTCTTCTGTGCCCGTATTCCTGTCCTATCCTACTTCCTACCGTCTTCAGCCAGGCGACCATTCTAATCTCTTTAATCAATATCCTTTTGCTGGTATGTTTTCCTGCAAAATGTGTGTTATTCGGTGCGTATGATGATGAGGGACTGGCGTGGAAAGGAGAAGCCAGAAAGGGCAGAGAACTGCCACAGGGGACACTGTCATGAAACTCAACAGAGGGGGCTCGAGAAGGAGGGAAAGGACAGACGCCAGACAACCTTCTGGGGGGCTGTGTGGGGTTTCCAGTTGATGCACACTGGATCTAAAAACTCAGTTCTTTGCTCACGGAACCCTACTTTTCAGTGTGTTAAGCACACTTCATAAAGGCCACAGAGCTGTCACAATGGGTCCGAGAGCTGAATTGTACCTTAGGCTCTGCCAGATGTCTTCACAGACCTTTGAGGTCCTTGGTAAAATCTTCTCACCGTGTTGCATCCCCTAGTTCACCTGTGAGGCTGAGGATGGTAACAAGTGATGCTCACACCAAATACGCAGAACAAATTCCTTTTTGTGAAAGGTTTTTAATTCCAGGCCTAGCTAGTTTTATTTTAGCACTTTTTTATGTATCAGTCACTGTGCTGTGTAGGTTAAATCGTGAAACCCTTCTAGTAGCCCTACAAAGTAGATGTTACCACAGTTTTACTGATGAGAAAACCAAAGATTAACAGCTTGCTTGTGATTACACGGCCGAGATGAGAAAACTGAAAGTTAGCAGCTTGCTTGTGATTACGCTGCTGTGGTTTGGCACTACTCTGGGGCCTTTGCAGAGCTGTGGCTTTAATAAGGAAGCCACTGCCACTCTCCCCGGTCACACTGGCCAGTGGTAGGCTGCTCAGCAGTTATATTGGAAGAGCGCTACATATAGCCTGTGAGAAGAGATAGATCGTCTTGTCCTGGTTATACCAAGTCTATTTAGGTGTCACGCTGTTGGAAGAAGGAATTAAAATTTATAAAAATAGAGCAACAGATATAAATATTCAGAATAATGATGGAGGAAGAGTTTAACAGGGAATATAATCAAATGATCATAATTTAGGCAGAAACAAGCAAGTCTGGGCCGTGACAGAAGTGTAACTTTGGTAAAAAAGGAAAATCATCCTTATGTTACTTGCAATGTATGTAAAACCTGAAGATGAGGAAGGAAAAGAGATATGGACATCACCAAGAATTTTGATCACTGAGATTGTGACTAAAGAGAGGCAGGGAAGGGGAAAAACAGAAGGAAAGACAGTTTGCACACTTGCGGAGGACAGAAATCATGGAATACTTCTGCAAGGTAAGACTAAACCCAATTACTTTTTAAAGAAGAGAGAATGTGCTTAATGGCAGCTTGCTTAGCTCTGGAGACTCCTGTTACCGTGGGAGATACATAAGAAGACAGGAAAAACATTGGAAGGACTTTTCCAAAAACAATAAAACAGGATTACAGGGAGCAGTAATGCCACGCCTGTCACTGTGGTCCTACTGACCTAATGGGTGGGGAGGGGTAGGAGGGAAGATTAGTACATATCTGGGCATCTAGTAAAAATATCCAGTGACTTCATCTAAACATTTGTGTAAACACCACCTCACCAGTCCCAGTGAGTCCTACAGGAAGCAAATCTAAATGCTCCTCTGCTGTTCTAAACATAGCCAGGCAGCAGCATATGTCTCATCTGTAAATACCCGGTTTTACTTGGAAGCCTTTATTTTAATATTATCCTCATACAGACGTTGCTGGCCACATGCTGTCTTTGTTCAGGATACTTGGATACTTGCCTTAAGGTCTGACCTGTAGGCTTTCTATTAAATAATTTTAAACAAAACAAGACAACGTCCCCCCAGCCTCCATCTCTCATAAGCTCTTCATACAACAAGAAGATTATGAATTGCTGAAAGCTTGCCAGGGTCAAGTTACTAAATATTGCATTAAATACTGTGAACCAATGACATAGTTACCAAATGATTTTTTTTTTTCCTGACAGCCACGGCAGAACTTGCAAAATGAATTTATTTGTCTCACATAAAAGTTTCTTTTTCAAAAATTCAGCAAGCAAAAAGTAATTGTAATTATGTTTTGGTAGGTGTTTTCCAATGAGCTATTTAACAGGTTAAAGATAGGCCAGGGAAGCCGCTGATCACACGAGTGGGTATCCTACACTGTGAAGAAGTTTGTGTTGGAATTCTAAACTTTTCTTTAGCTGATATCTTTAAGCTGGTTAAGAATATCCTTATTTCCTCAATCACCTGGGCTATAGACCACTTAAAATTAACATCTTATTTCTTCCTAATATTTCTTGGTATTTTCTATTGCTATTATTACAAATAGCAAGTTGTTCTATGAGTTTTTCGATGACTATTAACCCTACTGGTAATAAGCACAACAGTTGGGGCCTCCTACAGGTATCTGCACTTAGGCACTAACCAAACTCAGCGTTGGTGAAGCTGTTTCTGTGGGGAAGAGGCTTTACAACACTCTCTGACCATCGTGGGATTTGAAATGAGCTATAATGATTTCTGAACAGAGAAGAGGACAATGAGCTGATGGCAAAGTGTTTATGAAGCTACAGCAAGGCTATCTAGTTCTCCAGCAGAGTGTGTGTGTGTGTGTGTGTGTGTGTGTGTGTGTGTGGTGTTTGTAAAGAAATGCACACCTCGTGAAATAGAACAAGAGTGTGAGGGTTGATCAAAAATACACTGAATGTCTACATTTTAAACGAACTTACTATAGTAAAAGACACATTACCAAGAATGATAGGCTAAGTATGTTTGAAGTGAGGGGAAGAATTTTGAAGGGGATTAATGGCAATGTGCCTTCCACTGTAAACAATATTTTAAATGAAACAGTCACCGTATTTTTGGATCATACCTCATAGTTCATATGCTCATTTAATAAAATAAGTTTTTGTAGTTTAGGCATGGAATATGTAGATCCATTAAATTCTGTCAGAACAAAACAGGTGCAATAGTTCCTTTAAGTTATTTCTTTTTTCTCGTATTTCAATTAAATTCACCCCAAATAATCCAAACCTGTGTGTGCAAGTGAGCTAAATGCAGGAGGCAGGCAGTTAGCAGCCTCCACCGTCAGGGACACCGGTTAGAATGCACTCACTCATGCTGGATGGGCAATGAGAAGGAAGAGAAAGACTATCGTCTATGTACTGCAGTGTTTCTGGTGTTTAAAATATGACAGTTCATGAAAAGACTTCTGATTACAAATTTTTCATCCAGGTAGGCACACCCATTGATTGGAAATCGCCGGTGAAAAGCAAGTAATTCCTACATTTACATTCCCACATGCATCTTCACATTCTATGTTTGTCATTTGGACTCCTTAGACTTCTGTGAAAGGTTTCAGAAGCTCTACTCTTAGGTTTCCCCTGTCTTCTTATACTCCTTTATGTCAAAGGTCAGCCTTTAAGGAGACAGAAACAAAATAAAATAAGCATAATTGTAACAAAGGTCAATTACTCCTGGCTGTTCATTTTCCGGCAGCCACCTCACTCTGTGCACTTCTGCTTCCTGGCTTCCAGAGAACTCTGGCAGGGGCCACTTCTCAGCTCTTCCTCACACGGCCCAGTGATTTGATGGATACTGACGCATTCCAACTATGTGGCCTTGGGCAAATTATTAATACCTCTATGCCTCATTTTCCTCGTCTGTTAAGTGGGGACAATTCTGGTGCTACTCCACAGGAGAAGAATGAATGAACACGTGTGTATAGCTCAGAGCAATGCCTGGTGAACAGTACGAGCTCTGTATGCACTAACAACACCAACAACAGTCACAGCCGTCATTTCCCTTCTCATCCAACCCTAATGTCAAAGTTTGCTCGTTTTGTAGCCATTCTCTTCTGTGGTCAGAAGCCTGCTAGTTCTAATTCACTTGCCAGTTAGTGTTAATGGTTTCATATGATACCTGTCCCAGGAATATTACCTTCATAAGTAATGAAATTAGGGCACATAAGGAGGAATACATCTTTAGAGGTGGGTACTTGGGCTGCTGTGGCAAGAAGAAAGGGCACATACAAAACCAGTCCTCTCAGTTTCTATCACAAAGACCATGGCCTGTTCTGCCTGTCATAGCAGAGTGAGGTCACTGCTGTGGTCTCACTGTGTTCCATGTATTTCTTTGAGTGTGCATCATTTGCCCTAGTAGCATATCTGTGTCCCTACTAGATTGCAAGGACAGGGAGAGGTCTTATTTGTTTTTTTCTTTCCAGCATTTATTGGTCCTCATAATGTTTGCTGAACAAATATGTAAACTTAACATTGCCACCATTCTCACCCAACAAGCTTCAGGCTCTCATGCATAATGGAAACTAAGTGGACTAAACAGATGCTAGACTAATTGCCATATGTTTTCACAGGTGACCATGACAGTCTGAATTCAGATGGTATTATGCCAGTTGCTTTCACGGAAACCAGGAACCAAGAAGGGTTGAATTACATGGTACTTGCCACAGAACACAGCCAGAGTGAAGACAATTCTGAGGGTCCTCTGTGGTCTAAAGGATCTGAGCCTTGTGGTCAGGGGAAAAGAGAGAAGGAGCCACAAACAGACCAAGATTTCTGCCAAGAGAAAGAAGTGGCTTGCTGCCCTCCTGGCCATTCCATGGTCCTGAACTATGCCTGCCTCACTCATGGTGAGTCTGGAGTTGGGTCTGATCCACAGAGCTGCTTGGGAGTAGGGAGCTGAGATCAACACTCACGTTAAGTGCTTGCAGGGAGAAGAGAAGGCTGGATGTAGTCTGTTGTCTGTGATTCTGAGTTCACACTGTAAAGGTCTGACTTCTAATCTTGGTTTCCAGAACCTTTGGTTTCATTTGTAGCAATCCCCATGCCAGTGGCTGCCTCCCAGCCTCCTCAGGGCTGTAAGGAAACACTGCAGACAGGTGTTAGATGGGAGTGGGTCTCCTCAGACCTGTAAGAGGGAGAAGCAATGGCTATGGGGCTGGTGGGCTTCATGTTATCCTGAGGATGACAAGGACAGGGCTAGACACACAGCCAGGAGGAAGCTGTGATGTGAGAAACCACTCAGGGAGCCACTGCTCCAACAGAATATCTTCTTTAATCATCACTGTTAACCAGCTTGTGTGTTGCAGGTGTAAAATAGTGGCTTTGGCCATATTTAAAACAGGACCATGAGACATTTGAGTCCTAAAATTTGGCATTCTGAGCTCTCTGGCCCATAAAAACCGTGACTTCTGTGCTATAATGGAAGTTAACTAATAACTGTTTGGTGGGCTAGGGTGCTGCCCATTGTGGAGCACTTACCAGTGTCCATTGCATATGGTCCTTGTAGCTTTTTCCACCTTTCTCAGTCTGAGCTTATTCTTATGACTGGATGCTTGTGGATATCTTATCTTGGTTTCTTTCACATCACATAATTGCAGAAGCTTTCTCTCTTGTCATTGAAAATTCCTCATAAATGTTTCTAAGGTCTGTATAAAATCCCTTGAGATGCATATACTATAGTTTATTGCTTCCTTATAGAACTATGCATTCATTCATCACTCACTCATTCAATACACATTTGTTGAGTACCCATTATACAGCAAGAAAATACAGGTACTAGGAACAGAGAGCAAGAAATGAGTCTCTGCCTTTGTGAAGGCTTCATTTTAACATGCTAGTTGGGGGAGGAGGCACAATAAATGAACATATCCTGCTGGGGAGCCACCCAGCCCTCCACAATGTTTCAGAGTTCCAGATGTTTGAGTGCTCAGTTAGGGAAGTCTGTTGAGAAAGCTGAGGACCCCTGAAACACAGGATGAAGGTATTTGCATGGATGTTCCAAGAATTTTGGCTCCTCTACAGTTTGCCCCCTCAAGGTGAGAAGCACTTTCTCCGTAGAGGAATCTAGAGAGGTCTCCCCAGCCAGACCATGGAGCTGTGCCTACCTTCCCTCCTGACTGCTCGGTTGATAATTAAATCCAGCATCTCTTGGTTAAAGATACTGTGGATCTGCTAAAGAAGGGGAGATTACATCCCAAGGGAGAGTTGAGAACTCACCAACATGTGTTGGCAGGGGCCAGGGGCACCATGCTGGGATCATATGCTGAAGGCACGCGGTCAGGGTGCAGGAAGGTAAAACTGACTGAGTCCACTTCCTGGTTGAGACTTTCTTGGAGCAGGAGATTTAATGACCTGGAAAAGAGTCAGGGGGACGAGGCAATGTATGATTAAGGTGGCCTTGGAGGCCAGGAGATAATGAGGCCAATGTGAATTCCCTAAGAGAAGGCAGAAGAAGGAATAAGAGGGCTGAGGGAAGTGGGGTGCTGATCCTACATACCATGTGAGGCTGAAAGACTCCCAGAGGACATAGCACTCACTGAAGTCATCAGGAACATGCTGGTGAGAGGGCTGCTCTCTCAGCATTGCTGAGTAGCTCAGACCAGGCCTCATTGTAGGAGAGAGTCCCAGACTTGCTCATAGTTCTGGGCATGATGCAGGCTTGACAGAAGAGAGACCAGATGGCTTCGCTAGATCCAGCAGAAGCTGAAGGGCCCCATCTGTGTGATGGGGGAGAGGTGGCCAAAGGGACTTACCCATAAAGAGTTGCAAAGATGATTAACAAAGCATCTTATCTCCAGCGCAGAATAGATAGGCATCCAGCCTTTAACATCTACAGTGAGTAAAAGGCTATTGTCAGGATTCTCCAGAGAAACAGAGCCAACAAGATATATAGATAAACAACATGATAGATAGATGGATGGATGGATAGGTAGATGATGGGTACACAGATACCAGGGAAGCCAGTAGCTTGGTTCAGTCCAAATCCAAAGCCTCAGAACCAGAAGAACCAATGATCTAATTCTAACTCCTAAGGCCAAAGGCCTGAAAAACTAGGGGGCTGCTAGTACAAGTCCTGGAGTCTGAAGGGCAGAGAACCAGTTCTGATATGCAGGGGTAGGAGACGATGGTGTGTCCCATCTGAGAGGGAGAGGGAGAGACAGACAGAGATGGGGGGTTGTTCTCTCTGGACTTGGCTGACTGGTGCCCAGCCATGCAGAGTGATGGGGTCTCTTCCTTACCCAGCCCATTCAGTGAAGTGCCAGTGTCTTCTTGAAATACCCTCACAGACATACCCAGAAATAATGCTTTACCAGTTATCCTGGTATTTCTTAATCTAGTCAGTTGTTACCTATAATTAACCTTCACAAAGGCAAAAATCAAGAAGAGGACTGCTGTGGTCATGCCAATGAAAATCACGATCTTTGCTCAGTTCCTAGATCTGAGCCAGTTGTGGGCTCTGCAGCCATCTGTGAAAGTAGGTCCTGGGTGGAAAGAAAGACCATCATGGGTGTATGTAAGAAAAAGAGGACTCCCAGACATGTCAGATTCCTGGACGCAGGGTCTGAGTCAACACTGGGATCTGGAGCTCTGAAGCATCCATTTATCAGCTTATCTCCTTTCTTACAGTTAGAGGAGTACATGGGGCCAAGTGCTGAAGTCTAATCTACGCTGGGTCTGCTGGGTCCACAAACTCAGCTGTATTCGTTTCTCCACTGTTAACGCACAATTTGGATCAGCTGACTTTGTGGCTGGAGTTGCCCTCTCGTGGGCTCCCAGCTTGCGGTGGGGTGGAAAACACCACAGTGTGGAAGGCCAAGTGAAAATCTCTGAAAATGCTGCTTTCCTTCATCCCTCCCTCAGCCCAAGGAGTAAATCAAAACCAACATAGACTTCCAGAGTAATGACAGCAAGTCCTGCCACCACTAAAGACCTGCAGGCCGTGAGGCTCATGGTGTCTGCCATGACTCCATTGATTTCACTGGTGCTCCTGCAAAACCGGATGGCTCCAGAGAAGGACTGCAGAGCACAGCAAGCCACATAGCAGCCTGGCTCCAGGTGCTACCTCAGCAGCAGCATCTCTGCTGGCACCTATAAATGTGGCCTCCGGTGTGTGGTACATGTCCGGGCGTCTCCTTCTCAGTATCTAAACTGATGTATTACCCAACGAGGAGACGATTAGAAAGACTACTACCTCAGATCTTCAGGCTTGGCCATGTGGAGCTCACTGATGGCCACGCAAGTGTGTGTTAAAGCCAAATTACTGTGTGTGCAGGAGAAAACAGAAATGTAAACAGAGCAAGGAAACGACTCATGGAGGTGTTTTGCCATTTAAAGGGAACCAGGGAGAAGCAACAGGAATGGGTCAAGGGAAACTTTTTGTTTCTGTTTAGGATAGGAAATGTCGCATCAATGGTAATGATCCAATGGAGAAGGAAACATGATGGCGCTCGAAGGAAGGTTAATGGCAGACATGATGTCCTTGGGGCCTGAGAGCGATGAGGGAGTCGAGTGCGGGACACATGACCCTGATTGGCTCCCACCATCTGTGAAGAGCATCTCCCCACTTGTGGTAATAAGAGAATTTTCTTCGCTGAAGCAGGCTTCTAGGAGCATTTGTCTTTTTAAATTTGCACTCCGCATCTCAGATAAACCTATATTTTATAATTTGTACACAATTAAAACTTTTTGACGTGATAATTTGTGTTTTTCATAATAGTTGGTAGCACCTACTCAATGCAATGCATGCTGTGTTTAGAGTAAGGAGTAAGTCAAGAGTGAATGAGAGACCCTTGGGATGGATTACTGCAGCCCCGAAATCCTGAATTAAAGACATATTGTTCTATAAACTCCACGTCAGCACTATAGGGCTGAGGTGTAAAGTGAGATCAGAGCCAGCGGGCGGCACAGCAGCACCTAAGGTAGACTCTGAGGACAAGATGGCGTTTCAAGAAGACAGTGGCGAGGGTGAAGTTTCTCCCATAGAGGGAGACAGAAGTTTACAAGAACCTTGTAGGGGACATAAGAAGAAACAACGCAGATGGCTGTAACCAGGAAAAGCGTCTGCCAGAAGAGTTCCACCTAGCACTCGGGTAATGTCTGGATGGTGCATCTCAGAGCTGAGAGCCTGTCTAACGGTGAGCCTGTACCATTCGGGACACAGAGGGGACGGCTCCAGCTCTGCTCACTGATGTTATTGTAGAAAGAAAGCACAAGGAACATACCAGGGAACTAAAAGACAATGTGCATGACATTCTGTTTACTGTCCCTTTTACAGCTTTTGATAGTAAGAAGAATAAAAGATATATAATTGGGTTCAAGTTAGAAATCTCTGTGATAAAGGAGGTGACAAGAATTTAAACTGCACCTGAAGTAACACTGAAAATGTATTTGGAAGGTTTCTATTCTAAAATATGTGTCCTGGTAAACTGTGTCATTTTAAACATGTGATGCTGTCTGCAACACAGGAAGCCGCAGCAGTTTCTGTGCTTTTGCCCCGTGAGGCTCGAAGCCCACATTAATTGGCAGCAAGGTTGGATCTCATAGCTGTGGAGCATCGTTTATTTTCCCTTTTCACTTTCAATATTTTTGTATCTCAAGAAAAACTGGGAGGGGCCGGGGATTTAGCTCAGTGATTAGAGTGCTTGCCTTGCAAGCACAAGGGCCTGAGTTCGATCCCTGGCACCACAAAAAAAAAAAAAAAAAAAGAAAAACTGGGAGATGGTATTATCCCATGTTGGGTTAAGATTTCAGGCCTATTTATTCCGGCACTATTCTTTAAACATCAAATGACCAAACATGCCAAGTGTCTATGCAAGACGTCACTGGCAATAGTGTTGCTTTTGTTTATTAACTAGTTTGGAACTCTTTAGTAAAGTTGAGACTAACTTTTTGTCTAACTACAACTGAGTACAACTTCATAGCTGTTTTCCCTCAGGGTGCAGGGCCTAATTCCTCAGATCCTTTTCTTACTCCTTTAAAAAATTCTGAGTGAAGAATGTGTTTTTATAAAAAGCCTTTGAACAGGGAAGAACGAATAGCATAAGCTCCATTCTCCGTTTCTTACCAAAATCTGTCTGTCAATGCCTTTCTGTCGCCTTCTGAGTACAGAGAAGAAACTGCCTGAGGTAAAAATGAGACTACAGATTCCACAAACAGATGGAAGAAGGAAGCAGTGTAGGCGTTTTAGGCCACGCTTCCAAAGACACCAAGAAACTCCACAGAATAGCAGGTACAAGGGAAAAGAAGTCAGCTAAACACTTTCTGGGATGGATTACACACTGAGTAAAATGCACAAGAGGAAGGAACCAAAAACAAGACTGTACTTAGCACAAATGGACAGCAATAACAAAAATTTGTTTTTCATCTTTTTTCTCAAAATGCCATTTGTGGCACAGGACTGACTGATAATGTAGCTGCCAAAAAAAAAAAAAAACACAAACGAACAAACAAAAAAAACAAAGAAAGAAAGAAAAGAAAAGGAAAAGAAACTAAGAAAAAGAAAAAAGAGAAAAGAAAGGACAAAGCTGTTGTTCGAAGAGCAAATGCCCAAGCGTTAGCTGGCAAGGAGACTTTGCTGTTCAGGTGGCAGAGGACACTTGGACACCTTCGTTAGGAGAGCTCGTTTTGAGTTAGCTTGTTTTTTAAAATAAATAATCCTAAATGAAGAGTAACACATTTTACCAAAGTAATCATTGTTCTAGTAAGTTCAGTATATACTAAAGGCTGGACATTAATTCTTCGGCAAAGTATTTTGCTCTTTTCCCCCAAAAGAAAACCTGTCTGTCTCTGAAAGTCAGTGTGCATTAACAGATGGCCTCTGCTGTCCAGACTCTGCCTGGACGCGGCGTTCGGAGGTCACGGATACAAACAACTGGGAGCTGTTTCTGGAGGCTGCTTCGCCTTTTTAGGCTATGAGGGTCTCTCTGTGTTTAGGATCCCATGATTGACAGCCCACTCCAGCTCCAATTAGCACTCTATAATTTATTAGCTTCTGCTTTCAGATTATGCGGTAACTTCACAAATATCTCAACCACGGAAACAGCAGCTATCAAGTATCCCTTCCCTGATCCAGCCCTTCTGGGGCTGGAGTGAAAGACAAGGAAAGTGTGGTACAGTTGGTCTGTCAAGTGAATAACTGACACAGTGTCCTTAGACAGGATCTATCTGTGATAAACAGAGTCTATTGTGTGGTGCCAGCTTTATATTATCAGGGCATGTTTACCTGGGGTGGTGAGGAAGACTTGGGGTGCAAAAAGTATGAAATTCATGTCTGCTTCACCCTGTGGCTCATATTAGTGCCACAACTTCAGTCACACACAAACAGCAACAGTGATAATGATTCTCTCCTCTTTACTCCAGATTTTAGGAATATACACCAAATCCTAAAGCTCTAGCACCTTGGGCAAGGACTTCATGAGTATAACCAAAATGCGGATTATTTGCATGTGGAGTGTCAAATTTAAAGCAATTCTGTAAAGGAATCTGATGTTCTTCAATTTCATTTTAAAAAAGTCTTTCATACATCTTCCCATTTTTCCTGCCATGCTTTGACATTGTTCTATGAATGACATTAAAAAGTGCAACACATGGAAATGGTATTAATATGGAAAGCAGTTTACCTAAGTTTTATTATTTGTACCTCCTCCAATTCGCCGAGTGCATAACAGACAGCTGCTTGTTTACTCCAACAGGAACGTGTGGGTGCCTGCGCAGAAACTCATGATTTTAAGCAAAAGAGAAGTTGAGGTTGCCTGAGAGCTGCTTCCCCACCCAGATGCAAAAGGGCACAGAAAATGCAGTACTCACCCAGAATGAGGGGTAGGGCAGCCTGCAGGCAGGGATCTGAGTCCCAGCACCCACCACTGCTGCCCTCCTCCCGTGCAGGTCCCAGTCGATCTTAGGTCATTGCTAGAGTTTGCCATGCATCGAAACAGAACTTCAAAGGGAGATGAGCCAGGATGGCAACTGCTCTTCAGCTGCAGGAGGAGGACAGATAGGTTCCCTGCAGCCTGGCCACTGAGTCCTCGGCCAGAGGGCAACAGCAAGAGGGTTACTGGGTGGTGGGAAGCATCTCTCCCCCTTTCATCGCCTCTTCTGGCATGGCCAAGGGCAAAAGGAAAGCTTGCCAGGGTCTGGCTACCGGAAGCCAGCCTTCCTCTCGGACCCTCGATAGGGTGATGCCCATGAGAATGTCGGGCTTGCCTGGTCCCGTGGCAGCCCTCATTTCTGTGATCATCCTTTTCCCAATGACCAGAACCCTCTTGAACCTGCACGGTTTCCCCGACGTCAGCCAGACAGGAGTAGGGGTTTTATTTTACATGGCTCGGTGGGCCTCAAACATGCCAGCTAGGGTCATTGATCCTAAAGTGCTCTTCAATGATCTTGTTACACAGAATCGAATCTTAGTTCTGGAGCATGTTTCGTTTCTACTTTAGGAGGGTACAAAGCAGAGTGGAAGGCCGTGCTGAGGGCCATCCTGCTGGTCCCTGAGGCTTGGGTGGGCTCAGCAGTCTGGAGGACGTGTCCAGCACTGCCCAAAGGCCACTTCCGGTGAGGGTAACTAATATTAAGCTCGGACACAGCTTAGGAGGGAGGTTTGGCGATCAGAAGCTTGTGGCCAGGAGAACACTTCCTGTGGCTGTGGTCGCAGGCCTTGAGGTGCTCACGTAGCGGGGCTCCGGTGGGAAGCCTGGTGGAGAGGCCTGGAGGGGAGCGAGGTGCGAAGCCCCATCTCCAGGGGCAGAGGCCAAAAGCACACCAGGGCTTGCTACCTCTTATTTATGCTCATATAGACCAGAGATCCATGCCAGTGGAACATGGATTTAAAAAATCCACAGACAAGTCCAAAGTTAATTTTAGTTATTGCTTCAATGTCCAAATCTCAGGCTAACTCTGACAGCGCTTGGTTAGGCTGGGTGTGAAGAGCTTTAGCACAGTGGAGCTTGTTAAGCACTGAAAAGAATTATTAAGAGAAGCGGCAGTAAGAGCCCCGTATCCTCCTGAAAGCTCAAATAAGGGGTTTGGATGATGCCCAGCAATGATGTCTTTGAGAGCTGGGACACTGAGAGCTTGACAAAGCATCAGTCCCGGCTTCTTCCCCCATATTTTACAAGAAAGGAGAAGTAAGTTTGAAGTGAAACAGCTAAGAGTGAGATCAGAACTGGACCATGGTGCTTGCGGTGGGCAACCGTGCAACCTCTGTGGTGGGCTCTTCATGGGCGCGTCCCGGCTCTGCCCTTCGTGAGCTTCAGGACTGGGTGAATGACTGCTCCTCTGTGTGCCTCAGTTCTCTCACAGTAAGGAAGAGACCAACGCAATACTATGTAAAATGTAGAGATTTTAGTGAGCATCTAACTATGAAACCCTCGGATCCGTGCCTGGTACACGAGGAATAATTAACATTGGTTATTTATTAGTCATCAGCTCTGGAGCAGAGTGATCAAAGAATGCCTTCCACCTCGTACCACTCCATAACGAACATATGTCCTTCGCAGGTTCCCAGAGACAGGAAGGAGGTGGAGGACTCGGGTGCTGAGCAAGGTCCCTCAGCGGCTCCATCTCCTGCGACAAGCACCAAGCTGCCCTGGCAGTGACAACCAAGGTGTGGACTCATGTTTTGTGCTTCAACAATGCACAAGGGAAATTGGAGCACAACACAAAATACATCTCCTGGGTCCTTTAGTGGAAGATCATAAGCAACTCTGGCATCAAGTGAAAAAGGAGAGAAAAAGACTATTAATAATCTCTCCTTTCTGCCTAGAAGATTTGGTTTCTTAGCATAGCTTAGAATATAAAATAACCAATATTACACAATCACCTTTAATCAATGTGCACTACTTTAAGAGTCTAAAACTTACGAAGTAACAGTCATTCCCTTCTGGAAAATAATCTGTGTGTGTCTGCTGGAAGGAGCTACCGTGGTGCTCCAGGTGACTCTGCTCCTGAGCCCCAAGATGCTAAAAGCTATGCCCTGGCTTTGTAGCCATGGTCTTCTCATCTGTAGAATGGGACTTAACTTCTCATCCCTAGGTTTGATGTGAGGTAAAGGGGTTTACAGACTTCACAGCAGAGCAACACTCTGGAAAAACAGGTATGTGGGTTTGTATTTCTGACAACATTGTTAACATCAGATCACTCTACTAAAATTTATTTTATTCTACTAAAGGAAAACTACATTTATTTTCTTCTTATGAAAAGGCATGGTAAATTCATAGTAAATAGACATCTTTAATGTTTCTTTCTTTTTCCTCATCACCTGCAGCTTTGTCCATACACAGACCCCTTCCCCTGTCCCAACACAAAAATGACCAATCACGACCATAAAGACCGAGAGAAATAACGGAAGTGGTGTTGACTCCACGGACATGTCTCCCCTGTGGTGGTTCCTAGTTCCTCTCCACAAAGATGGCTGGGTCTCTTGTGCATTTTTCATCCAGAGGAGAGAGGAGGGCCAGGATTTGCGGGAGAGAAGGCAGAGCTGGGTTTCTTCTTTCATCGTAAAATGTTCCTTATAAAAAAGATGATATATGTACATATATATATACACATAATAGATCTGGTAAAACTGCAATTGTCCTGCCACACGCTGCAAGTGCCACCTTGGTCGATGTATTTCTGGAGTTTTCAACAGTTGTCCGACAACAGCTGCGTTTCAGTAAGACTTGGGCAGGTGGCTCCAGAGCAGCCCCTGCCACTCACACTCAGGCTGAGGCTTCCGAGTTTGCAGTCTTTGGAAAAGTCTAACTTTCTGTCTGGAGTGGGTGTTGTGAGGCGGAGAGGTGGAGGAAGCTGGAGATGTGGCTTCTTCATGCTTCTCTACCACAGTCTGTGTTGCAGACACACTGAATCTGCGGTTACTGACACCAGGGGTGCTCTGATCACACTACCTAATGAAATAATTCATATCAGCATAAAAATACTCATACTGAAAGGTCTCTTTTTCTTTCCCCCATTCCAAGAGAGCTTATGACACTGTATCACCCGACTAAGCAACTTCACCACAGATATTTCCAGTGATTTGGCCAAAGTCATTAAAGATAGTGCAGAGTCTGCTCTTTCGGCAGGAAAGATTAATTCTGGATGACATTTCCGTACATGTGATTTCTGATTTTCTCAAAAAATCACAGCACACTGAGAAGTTTTTCTCTCAGTACACTGAGAAGTTTGAAGTCTCTGCCTTCCCGGGAGCTTCGGCAGCTGGTCGGAAGGGGAAGGAAGGGGGAACCTGGTCAGCGATCAGCTCAGAAGGGGTGCACCACAGAGCGAGTAGCGCCGAGCTGCAAACCAAGATCACAAGCTGTTACAAACCCACTCCACTTCACTTGGGCGCCACCACGTGCACTACGCAGAGACCTAGGGGAGAAGGTGAGCTGTCTAAAACCAGTACAGATCCTTGCTTTTGTCCTGAAGCTGCAAACCTGGAAACAGAGAGAAGATAAAAGGGACAGAGGAAGAGAGACAGAGGGAGAGAGGAAGAGAGGGACAGAGAAGGGGTGGGGAGGGAAGGCACAAGATATTTAAGGAAAGAGAAAGACAAACACAACCATTTTATTGTGAAAGTCACAGTGGGGGGCAGTGAATGACAGTAAAAGCGAAGCAAGCAGAAAGTCAAATCTGCACCTGAAGGAGGGGCGGGGCAAGGCGACTAACGCACTTATCACAGAGCTGTTGGCTCATTTATTTTAAAAATACAGCACATAAAGTAGGATTTTTCAAATTCAATGCTTTAAGCCAGAGACTTAGCACCTTGGCATTATCGTTAAAGCCGCATTCTTTAAGTTTTACATCTGAGAGACCTATTTAATTTGGCAATGAAGGGGCTACAAGAGCCCCATGAAGGTCCTTCTGACCCCACAAGTCACACAGGTCTCAGCAGGCGCTGCAGGTCAGCACTGTCCGGTACAGGCTGAATGCTACATTTTCTAGACGCCACATTGAAAAGCAGTAAAAGGAAACAAGTGAGAATTTAAATAATATGTTTTAGCCTAGTAAATCCAACGTGCAATATATTGAACATATCTGAGCATGCAGCGTCAACATTAACGAGGTGAATCTGCAGTTTGGGAGCCCACTGGCCATCACCTCTTCCATCGCCTCACCTATCAGGCCCAGCGGTCGCACGTGGCTGGCGGCCACAGCGCCGGACAGCACAGAGCTAGAGCTGTCACACCAAATCTCAGTCAAAACGGAGCCCTCCGCAGCCCTCGGGAGCCGGGTGCCCGGCCGGGTCAGCGGGCGCCACCCTCCATGCACCCACCCGCCGCGCCCCCTCGGGCTGCTTACCTGCGTCCGCGCCCAGGCCCAGGCCCGCGTCCGCGGCCGGGCCCCCGAAGGGCGCGGGGGGCGCGGCCCAGGCCCCGGGGGCTGGCTCGGGCCGCGCGGGGCGCTCGCAGGCCGGGGCGCGCGGCGCGGGGCCCAGGCGGGGGCGCGCGGGCCCGGCGGGCATCAGCAGCGGCCCGAAGCGCGCGTCCAGGCGCGGCGCGTAGACCTCGTGCACCGCGGCGCCCAGCGCGTAGGGCGCGTGCGGCGTCCAGGCCTCGGCGGCGCCGGCGGGCGCGTAGGGGTCGGCGGCGAAGGGCAGCTCCGGGGGCGCGGCCAGCGGGGCGCCGAGCGGGGCGGCGGGGTACGCGCCGCCCCAGAAGGACGCGGGGAGGCCGCGCTGGCTCATCGGGCAGGGCCCGTCTGCGGGGAGGGGAGAGGCGTCAGGGGCGCAGGAGCCGCCCGGCCCGCCGCCCCGCCGCCCCGCCGCCCCGCCGCCCCGCCGCCCCGCCGCCCCGCCGCCCCGCCGCCCCGTCGCCCAGCCCAGCGCCGCGGTGCGCTCCCGACGGCGCTGGGCTGAGCGGCCGCACGCACCGCGCGCCCCTGCCGAGCCCGCTCCCGGGGGGTGAGCGGAGGGGAGAAGAGCGAGTTGCTGCAGGGCGGCACGGAAGGGGCGGGGCTGTTGGGAGCCGCGGTCTTAATGAGCAAACTGCCTACGTCCAAGTGAGGACGGCAGGAATAAGGGTAATTCTCGCGATCAGCATCGCTCTTTTTGGAAACCGTTTTGCCCTCAGTGGGGGAGAGAAGACCGGCGTTAAGCTGCTCTGGGGAAGCTGCGCGCCACAGACCCGAGTTTTAGAGGTGGGGATGCACGCTACCCCGGGCAGTCTCCCATGGACACAGGCCATGGGGAGTAAAGAAAATGTTCTGCATTTAAGTTCGGGATCTAGTCCTAGGGCAAGGCTGGCGCAAACTGCCAGATGCGAAAGAAAAAGAAACAAAGGAAAAAAAGAAAAGGGACGGGTCAGGGCTGTCATGTTCCCCGGAATGACAAATGAAATAATCGTTACAGCAAAGTCCTCACTTCTTAAGTCCGTACACATCAAAAACTAAGGTTGGCGAGCAACTTTACTAAATGGTCTCCCTACCATTATTGTATTGGCAATAAAGGGAAGCTGAGGTTTCGGAGGAGAAGACGGATGTAGTGGACCTGGGCTAGGGTGAAGCAGGCTCTGTGGAGAGGGCCGTGCTTTGCAAAAACCCTGAGAGACGCTGTACTGTGGATGCGCTCAGTTTCTGTTTGTCACTTTACTTGCTTACTGAAAAGAGCCTTTCTACTTGGGCGATCCCTAAGAACCCCGGTAAAGGGACCGGCCGGTAGCAGGAAGTGTTCTCCGGCAGGTGCTACCTGCAGGGCTTTTACTTCTGTGCATTTCAGCCACCGGGAAGACGCCCCTTACACTGTCCAAGGTGAAGCCCTGAGCCCAGCTTTGGGCCAGCGTTAGAAACCTTACCCCATTTACCTATCACACATTTACATTTTAATGTTTGAGTCGCACTGCCTTGGGATGGATGGGAGGGCAACTGTTTCTCTAATTTTAGAGACCAGTACACAGTGCCTTCAAAGAGGTTAAGAGACTTTCCCAAGGTCACATCCTAGACCTCTAGGCAGAGTCGAGAGGCAAACCCTGGGTCTTTCCCGATCCCTGCTTTGCTCCTTAAGAGACCTGAGACCCAGGCCCTTGTTCCCTTCAGTGTTCTTCCCTCCTCACCCTTCTCTCCTTCCTCCCAGTTGGGATCTATGTGGGCCCCAGGCCAAGCGTCCAGCACCACCTCCCAGAGGGCCCGTCCTCACCTCGCCAGGGCCCTGCGCTCCGGGGCGCCTTGCTGCTGGCACAGCTTGGGGAGTAGCTGCTGGACTGGCTCAGGGCCCGGCTGAAATGCTCGTCCACCACAGAGCTGATGTCCCCCTGGAAGTAGGTGAAGAGGACGCAGCGGGAGTTGATGTACTCGGCCTCAGGCGGGCGTTCTTTCTCCGAGTTGCCTTCCTCCTCTTTTATGCTGGCCGCAGTTTGGCTGGAAAACGAGGAGCTGCCACTGCTGCTGGGGCTGGCTGTGCCCTCTGGAGCTTCCTGCATTTTGGAGTAATAGGCTAGCTTCTGCTCAGAGAGAGAAAAAACACAGATGTCAGTTTCTAATCCCTGAGGTGTGCACGGGGACCAGTACTGGTGCCCAAGCCTGTGCCCTCCCCAGGAAACCGGCCTGGTGAGGACAGCTTCTGCAGGGCACATCTGTGGTCCTAGGTTCTCCTGTCCTCCAGAGATGCTGTAGGGCGACAGGGTGACCCATCCTAAGACGTCCGGGACAGAAGACACCCAAAGAGCTGGGTTGTGAGCTGAGTCTGCGCTGAGGTGGCTCAGGGCAGACATATTTTAAAAATCGGGCACTGAGGATAAAGGGCACAGAAGTCGTTAGGGCCTGACTGTTCTGGCGTCAGCGCCCGGAGCACAACTGTAAAGTGCAAGGTTAAGCACCCCTGTGAGAAAACAGGAACAGCCAGCAGGGTGCAAGGAGAGCTGCTACAGGAAAGGTGAAGGAAAGAGCCCCTTTTAGTAATGAACAGGGCAGCTGAGACGCAGCCCGTTCCAACAAATTCCAGCTGGCGTTCGTTTACTCTTCTGTACCCTGTCCGTTTAGAATCCGTCTCAGTTTTCAGACCTTCAAGCAAGGAAAAGCCAGTGGACTGTATTTGGGTGCTCTGCATGGCATCTCCACACACAGGGAGGAGGGCGAGAGTAAAAAGAGCAAGGAGAAGCTGGCCAAGACCCCGACTGCGAGCTGGGTAGGTCCTGGCGTCTGACGGTGACTTGTACAGCCAAGAGCAGCGGCTGAGAAATGTGCTCGGGAATGAGCATCGGCGCAGCCTTGTGCAGGCGGAGTTGGCCTCTCGGGCCCCGACGTATACAGTACCGAAGAGAGATTCCCAACGGCGGAGGAGAAAGGACCAGACAACACTCTCAAGAGCCCCGTCCGAGGAGGCCCACAGCTCGATGCTGGGGCCCAAGCTCGCCGTTACCCAGCAGTTTCGCCACTTCCTAAATGCCACCTTCCCATCCCTTACACAGAGCAGTTCGGCGATTCCTCAGGCTAACGTGGAGACTACGAACCCCAAGGTGGAGGTGGTTAAAAGAGGAGGAAGAGCGAAGAAAACTAAAAGCAACCCCGCCCAGTCCAACATTCATTCACGTTTCGGAACAAACATTGTGAACCTGAAGGGAACTGCCGAGCACTGAGCAGGGCCGGGCCATTTCACCTCCCCAAGGAGGGGACCCGGCCTCCCTCGCCGGCCTGCCCAGGATCCGAGGTCTCGGGGTGCGGTTCTGGTCCTCAGTGTCTGCTTAGTCAGCTGCGGGGATGGGGAGCTGGCAAAATCACAGGAAGCTTTAGGTTTGCAGGACCGGGGTTAAGCGGTCCCGAGAGTCTGTGGCTCCTCAGACCCGAGAAGGGCAGAACACAGAGACCCGCACCGCGCTCCCGGGAGCAGGCCCGGCTTTGGAACCGACTGACCTGGCAAACCCCGGACCGAGACGGAGGGGACGCGCGGACCGCGGCATCGCAGGAGGACGGGAGGGCTGGCTTTCTGCGCGTGGTCATTCTCGTCCGCAAGACCCGCGCTCCCCGCTCCCCCCAGGATCGCCGGCCCCCGCGGGACCCAGCGCGCCCCGTTCCGTCCCCGTCCCGGGAAGCCCGGCGGGCCGAGCGCGCGCGGCCGCCCCCGGGCGAGGGCAGCGATCCCCCGCCGGCGCCCCGGCGCCCTCCCTGCGCAGCCCGCCCGCCGAGTCCGAGGGTGCGCGCACCTGGTGGTAGGGGGCGTAGGCGGCGGCGAAGTAGGGCTGCGGGGCGCCGTAGACCTGGTACATGACCTCCAGGCAGCTCATGGCTGCGCGCCGCGTTGGTGCGCCCCGCGGGTGGGAGCGCCGCTCCTTTAACCGCGGGGGCGGGGCGCGGGGCCGGGGCGGGGCCGACGGACGGCCGGGACCGGAGGCCACGGTGAGGTTGCCAGCCGAAGGGAGTAAGGGGACGCGGGCGGGCGCTTCGCGAGGACTCCGCCCTGCGGCGCGCAGTGCGCGGCCCCTCCGTCCCGGGTCCCTCGGTAGCGTCGCTGTGGGCGGAGGGGCGGGCGCGGGGCTGTGGAGACCTCGGACCGCCCGGGGCCCCGTGATCTGGGTCCGAGCCCACCCTCCCCCGGGTGCGGCCGGGTCCTCGCCGCGGCGTCCCGAGCCCGGCGACTTAGTCGGGGGATCCGGGCCGCATTCCGAGATGACCGCGTCCCGTGACCGTGGACTGGCCGCCGGCCCGGGGTGGGGACGCGGCCGAGCGCCGGCCCGGGAGGCCGCGAGCACCGGGCGTCGCCGCCCCGGGCGTCACCTGGCAGCGCGTGGGGACCCAGGCTCGTCGCGTCCGCACTGCGGCGGTCCAGGTGTGCGGGTCACTGGGGACCCGAGCGGGCGTGTCCTCCTCCTCGTAGATGGCGCGGCGCGGCGGCGTCCGGTTACGCAGCTCCTCGCCCCGCACCACCTGGCGGGTCCGACCCAAACCCCGCGGGCCCGGGTCCGGGGCGCGGTGCACACGTCAAACCCGCCCCTGTCCGCTGACCCCGCGAGGCCCCTGAACGGTATTTCCGAGCTCAGCAGTCGCCGGCCCTTCCCGGCTCCTCGCGGGCTCAAGCTGGCCGCTCTCGGGGCGCACGGAGCGGGGGCCGCGGGCCGAGACCCGGATCCCGGGAGGGAGCTTTGCTCCTTCCGCGAATCCTGCGCGAAGGACGAAAAGCAACGCGGGGCTTGGAGCAGGCCGGTCCGCCGCGCGCCGTCCCGCCGCGTCTCCGCCTCCGGCCCGAGCCCGGTGCCGGGGCCTGGGGCCGGACGGCCTCGGACGGGACGCCGCGGGGAGCCCCGCTTCCTTCCGCCTGCTCCCCGCCAGCCAAGGGCTGGGGTGCCGGTGCGTGGAAAGGCCTGTCGGCGTCCCCACGGGCGGGGGCATCGAAACTCACTTTAGAAACGGATTTCGCCTCGAGTTAGCGTGACGGCGATTTAGTGAGCTGTCAGAAGCGAGACATAAGAAAATAAATTTCACCAAAATGTCCTTGTAAAACCATAGTTCTGGTTTGCAGTTCTAACAGTAACCCAAACTGAAAATAGGTCTCTATTATTCTCAAAGTTCGTACATGAAATCGCCTCTGAACACAGACGTGCTTGAGTGCAACAGCCGAGCCTTCTCTGCGGACGGCTCTGAGCGCTCTCGCTCTTGGCGCCGGCTGGCTTTCATCGCCCCAAGTTTCTGTCTCCGCGTCGTCCTGTGCGGGAAACCGGGCGGAACCGCGCGGGTGAGGCGCTCACCTCCACCCCGCCCGCCGCCTTGCGCCTGTGCGCGGTGGCCGAGGCTGGCGTCCTGCGCCGCTTCCTTCTCCCTCCGGCCAACCGAAGGGGAGGAGCCCCGTGGTAACCTCAGAGATTCCTTCTTAACCATCCTGCCCACTTAGCCGAGGAGAAATGTGTTTGGATTGAGGAGAGCAGCTGACGAGATTTGGAGGATTTAAGCTGTTCAGGTTGCTTCAAACGTGTCTGCAAGAGCTGAGGTTTTCAGGCGGGGTGTTGCTGAGGAGCGACACTCCGGCCTGAAAGGTCCGGATGGTAATTTATTTTAAAGAAATAAAAGAAAACAGAAAGAGAAATCCATGTATCCTGAAACCTCGAAGAATGCTTTAGTGAAAAACAAGAGAGTTCAGTTGTTTTCTTACATACTTAGACTAGGTTTTAATACTGTTGCCAAGTAAAAATCATCAGCGGTCAATTCAGACGAATAGACAAGACTGCCTTATAATATCGATATGTACTTGATTATTGTAAGAATGTTAAATTTTCATGTTATGTGCAGGTCACCTTTAACTTTGGTGAAACGATCACAGCTTTCTGAGTTTACTTTTCTCTTGAATTCATGTTGATGTTAATGCCCAAAAGATTGAGAAAAAATATTTAAGACTGTCTTCCAGACATGAGTTTTTTAAAGGAGTCTTTGGAAATGGCTTATATAAAGATAACGATTACTCACGTTTAATTCGTATGACCCAAACTGTTAAAAATGACAACTCACAAATAGCAAAAAGGATAATTGAAATAGGTGTGTGCCAAATATGATGGCTTGTCATATTTTTAAAAAAGGAAAAATGAGAAAAAATTTGCATTCTATAATATTTACTTGGGCATGGAGAGTTAAGTCAGACAGCATGTATCCATTATTCATTAATAAGAAGTTGTTTTCATGTCTGGTTCAAATTGAAAAGTCACTCTAATTGCCTTGACCTCTGACCTTTTTTTTTTTTTTTCTGTCAAGACACATGGTCTGGAGAAACCACCTACAAACTGACATACTTGTGTCCTTTGGTAAGGTGCAGGGACATAGAGCAATTTGTAGAGTTGGAAGGTGGAAGCAGACTGAAGGGTTTAAACTGTTGACTTAGATATTTGACAGTACTGGTGTTGATCCATCCCCAAACTTCTGTTTATAAACTTCGTTTCAGCAGGATGTTAAGGGGATTAAAAGGAGACCACAGGAATAACAGACAGAAGGTGAAGACATCGCTCTTCGGGGATGTCCTGCCACGCTTCTCAGGGAGCCCTGGGAAGTTTCTCACACAATTTGTGGAGAATTCCAGCACCCTGGTGTGGTCAGTCTTTAAACCCTTTGGTTACTGTGATCGATTTTTAAATAAATTTCATGATGACATAAATAAATGAGGTTTAATGATGCCTTAAATTTATCATGTAGTGTGAAGTTTGATTGTGGGGACACAGTCTAGCAGACCACAAAGTGGACTGCATTTTTTCATTTTCGCTCTTAACTTAGCCCCATACTATAAACAGTGTGCGTCCTATTTTATGGGCAAAGTCCATATGTTGAGTATGAAATCCAGACCTCACCAGGTGTGGTATTTTTCTTTTATCTTTCTTTAGGAGAGCTGTGAATCAATTAGTTTTTAACAATCTAACCCTTGACATTATCTGAAATTTGAATAAAATTGAAATGTAAAATTTAGACAGTAACATATCATTTTACATGCCTCATGGGAGTATTATATAGTGAATCAAAAGAGAAAATAGGCATTTGTGCAGATGAATTGGAATGAAGAGCGGCTAATCATGATCATGTGAAAAATCAAACTGAAAAGTTCAGTCTCAGTGTAGGCTTTCTCCAAGGGTGTGTCTTTCCTTATTAGCAAATTAATCCCCCTTCTAAGCACAGCTGGTTCTTTCTCCAAATGTGGTGCTCAGAAAGTGGTTGTGGCTTAAGTCTGTTGAGCTTGGAAACATTTTAAGGCAGTGATTCTGAAATGCTTCAAAGTGACTATGTTTCTTTTACCCTTTAGCTCTTTTTCCCTATACTTAGTGTCAAAATAAATTTGAAGCCCTCCCTACCCTGCGAGTGACTATCACAAGGCGGTGCTCTGTGTTACATGTAATACCTACATATGATGTAATGCACATGTTAAGCAGCTGGATTTAGCCATTGTACAATATATATGTATTTCAAAACATCATGTTACACACCATAAATATATTCCATTTTTATTTGCCAATAATAAAGTACTAAATTGAAGATACCAAACCAACAAGTTAAGGAGACATGAACATCCGTTTATCTCCACATCAGACCCGAGAGCTGTGAGAGTTAGCTCAGCAGAAAGGAAATCCCGACAGGTGACAAAAAGAGGATGTGTCAAAGCACACGCTGTTGACCAGTCACACGGACAAGAGCAGCCGGACAGCTGGGGAGCCCCAGAATGGGGGTGGCGTGGAGGAGCTCCTGCTGGTGCCCCCCCTGAGATACCTGGAGGTGGATCTGTCCCCAGCCATGCCGGCTGCTCTAATGGTCACATACTTTCGGGATGAGGCCCACTGGCCTCATTTTGTGTGGGATGTTGCCTGCCCTCTCTGAGAAAGCAGGATGGCCTCAACCTGGTAAAATGCTTTTAGCTGCTTTCTCAAGAGTGGAGCAGGCTGGCAGCAGCACGGAAAGAGGACGGATGGAGATGAAGACATGGGGCTGTGACCCAGGGTGTAATGTGGGCCACCCCTTCAGCCCTCAGTTTACCCATCTGTACAAGGAGGAAACTGGACTAGACAATCACTAGAGACTTCTACGTACAATGTCTGAAATTCGTGTTTGATTTGAAAGTAGTGTATAATTGTAATAAATATTCCCAACATAGGTATTATTTTCACACTGAGATCCTTGAAGAATAGCATGACTTAAGCTTTACTTGAAAATCAAAATCAAATTCTCACAGAACAAGGGCACATTTGTAAAGGTTTGGCAGTAGTCAGAGATCCCTTAGAATTCCAAGATGTGAGAGAGATTTCCAGGCATCAGGGGAGTGGAGTGGAGATTTTTCGTCCATGGTACTGGAAGCAAAACTGTGCATTATATTCACTTTCTGTGGGCCCAAGGTTCACATCTGGTATAAATGTCTGCTGTGTGCTCCTGGAGAAACCAGAGTTTGGTCTTTATGAACTGTCACGTGACTGTGAGATAAGATTCCCAGTCTTTTATGTGGAAATGCCAAGGCTTTAAAATGAGAACTTTCTTTTTATTGTTATCACCATATATAATTATTGCATATTTCAATGTGCAGTAACACATAACTTACTAATGAAAGTATATTTACTAGAATTATTAATCAAAACATCCTATTTGGGGTTAGTACCCCCCATGTTCCCCTACCCAAAGCAGATGAATGATTTAACAGTGGATTTCTGGAAAAACTCATCAATAACCCACACTATTTTAGAGTCTTACCGTCTTAGGAATGTCGTTACATTGTTTATTCCAAAAGAATGTTGGAAAATTGTTTCCTGTAGGGATGACAGAGAGTTTACCATTAGACTTGCCCTCATTGCTGCAGACCCATAGATGCTGTAAACAAAATTTAGGGAACTAGAAAACGTACCTGGACCAAAAAACAAGGTTACCATTCCATGGCAGAAAATAAAAAAAGGAACCGAAAGGGCTGAGCAGGCTGACACCCTGGGCTTGCCGGGCACTGGGCTGGAGGCTGGCACCAGATTCTGGGCTCCTGCGGGGATGTCGAGAAAAGCCCTAAACCAGTGTCACCTCCTGAAAGCCTGGCCCGCTGTGGGGGGCTTCTACCCACAGAGGAGGCTGAGAAAGAGCCGTTGACCCACTCCCTGACTTACCTTCGTGATAACTCTCCCACTAGCCAGCAAGAGGGAAAAACCAGTTTTCTGACCAGGCACTGGGCCAGGCAGCCTGGACTGGAATTTCCCTGCTGGGATGCGGAGCAGGGACTTGGAAGCATCCCAGATTGTGTTGCGTACTGAGGTGGGTGTGTGTATGTGTGGCAGTGGGGGTCACCTGGAAATGTTGGGTGAGGCTGGGTGCATGCAGTTGGCTGCCGACTCTCGCTCCCTGGGTCAGCGCTGAGCCTTTTCTGCCTGCTCCCAGGGCAAGCACTACTGTCCTGGTGCCAGCCCGCCCAAAAGATGCTGAGAAATTGTACTCAGAGCAATTCTGGGTTCATCTGCTTTTTTCCAGGGTCTCAGCAAATCTTGTGCATTCACCGGCCAGTTCTCATATGCTGGGATTGGGTTTTTCTGAAACAGTGTTTGTGCACCTGCCTTCCACAAAAATTAGAGTTCTAACAAGAAGAAAGGATAATGTCAGATTTATAACAAAAAGCATCTTATAAAGATGAGACATTTAAAATAACATTATCCTATTCAAAATTGTTATTCCAGTCCATTTTAAAATTATATTTCCCATTAAAAACATATTGTTTTAACCCACAGACTGGGAAAAAATTTTTGCTAGCTATCCATCAGACAAAGGTCTAACATCTAGAATATACAAAGAACTCAAAAAAATTAAACCTCTCAAATTTAAAGACCCAATCCAAAACTGGGCAACTGAAATGAATAAACATTTCTCAGACGAAGAAATAAAAACGGCAAATAAATATATGAAAAAATGTTCAACATCACTAGTCATCCGAGAGATGCAAATCAAAACAACGTTAAGATTCCATTTCACTCCAGAAAGAACCGCGTATATGGAAAAATCAACCAATAACAAATACTGGCAGGGCTGTGGGGAAAGAGGAACCCTCCTTCACTGTTGGTGGGAATGCAGACTGGTCCAGCCACTGTGGAAATCAATATGGAGATTCCTCAAAAAACTACAACTGGAGGTTCCATTTGACCCAGCTATTTCCCTACTGGGGATCTTCCCAGAAGAATTAAAATCGTCATACCATAGGGATGTATGCACGACCATGTTCATAGCAACACAGTTTGTAATAGCTAAGTCTTGGAAACAACCTAAATGCCCAACAACCAATGAATGGCTAAAGAAAATGTGGTTTTTCTACACAATGGAGTACTACACAGCCATAAAAAAGGACAAATTAGAGTCATTCATATATAAATGGATGTTCCTTGAGAACATACTTTTAAGTGAAATAAATCAGACACTCATGAGTACACATCAAATTGTCTCTCTGATATGAGAAATCATAACTGTAAATAAGGACAAAGAGGTGTAATAGATATTATATAAAAGGAAGGTAATATACAAAGGAGAGGAGTACTAGAAAGAAAGAAGGGGAAAAGCAGAAAGGCAACAAAGGAAAGAAAAGGGAAAGGGAAAATATGGAAAATTAAGAATAAACCTGCTCTAATTAGGGAGGGAGGGAACAGAGGGGAGGGGCGGGGAAGAGGGGGGAGAACCAAGATGCATCATGTACAAGTACAAAATAAATGTGATGAATGTAACCATTATATGTAAAATGTACCAATACATGTTCTTGGTTTAAAATAAAAAAAACATTGTTTTATGAGACATTTACTAAATCTTTTTATAAAGTGTTCGACAGAATAGAAAAGATCTAGATATTAAAATTGGACAAAGACATAATAAGAAAATAAAGTTATTGACCTGTATCAGATGGGAACAATAAATGAGAGAGGTAATACTAAAAGTAGCAGAAAAAATAGAACATAAAATCATGTTGCTAGGGTAATTTTTTCCCCATACTTTAAACGTTGATGCCTAACTTATACCATGTGCAAAAAATAAATTCTCATTAAATTTACTTTAATGCGAGTCTAAAAACA
The DNA here is from genome assembly GCA_004026905.1 of Hystrix cristata. Classification (NCBI taxonomy): domain Eukaryota; kingdom Metazoa; phylum Chordata; class Mammalia; order Rodentia; family Hystricidae; genus Hystrix; species Hystrix cristata. The sequence goes on along the minus strand of PVJO010001487.1, from coordinate 104,678 downwards.
ATTTGAAGAAAGTAAAGGTAAACATCTCTGTCACCATAGATTTTCTAGATTTTTGTTTAATCACAGAAGTGAAAGTGTGAACTTAAGAGAAATAATAAGTTTGACTTTATTGAAATTTAAACTTCAGTTTAATAAAAGAATCAGCAAAATGAAAAGACAAGTGTCTTAGTTACTTTTCACATTGCTGAGACAAAACACCCAACACCCAGAGTTAAAGGAGGAAGTGTTTGTTTGGCTTACAGTTTGTAGAGGTTTCAGTTCATAGTTAGCTGGCTCCAAGACAGGGTGGCATGGCAGAGGGGCACCACAGAGAAGAAATAGTCATGGCAAGCAGGTAGGTGAGAGCAAGGAAAGGATCTTAGCAGCTTCTTTCTGCCCCTCTTGTATTCTATCTAGGTTACTGGGATTAGGGGGTACCAAACCAATCAGTGGACCGATTTAGTAATCGCATGCCCTTGATCCCAGATCACACACTCCAGATTCAGCCACCTCTGAAAAAGCCCCACCTGTGACCTCACGAGGCTTTGGGGGGCATCTAGACACAAGCTGGAATAACACATCATGTTGTGAGAAGATTTTTGTGAAACATATTAACACCAATTAGAATCCATAGTATTTCATTAAATTAATTAAAAAATACAATCTACCAGAAAAAGCACAGCTGATTTTTTTAGATTTTTATTAAAATTTATGAGAAATTACACAAACTTACAGGCCATTACACAAGCTTACAGACCACAATACATTGTGCCTTTTGCTTATGACAGTGAGCAATGTAAACAACCACATAAATGAAGCAGTAAGTCACAACTACATAAAGTTACCATAGTATCCAGTGTACGTGTCACTGATTTAAATTTGGGTTATTAGATTCTTATTTTTAGGATATTATTCCTCTGGAAGAGCACAGCTGATTTACAGAAGAGAAAAATATATAGCCACTGAGTTTGTAAAGATTATTAACCTTACTGATAATAGTAATCAGAATAATGAAAGTCAAATCAATAAGATAACTTTTACAACCATCTAGAAAAAATTAGTCTAACAATACCAAACGTTGGCAAAGAAAGAGAGCAAAGGGAATTTTCAAACACTTTGGCAGCATCATAAAGTGGAATTGCTAATTCACCAGTCCCCTCACCTGTGGAACATGCTCAGACGCACCTCGCCTTACCAGTTTCCTAGGCGCTTCTCAGTCCACCATGTTGACAGCCAAGAGAACCATCCAGTTCATACCACTTTTCTAAACTTCCTGGTGGATGCCAATTTGCTTGTAGAGTTTTTATATATTCTATGTGGACAATAATGCCGTCTGTAAATTATGACAGTCTTCTCTCTTTCTTCTCTTCCTGTTTTGCATATGTAAACCTTTTGTTTCTTTTTCTTGTCTTTAGTATGCCAACTGGGAACTCCAGTAAAATGTGGAATAGAAATGGTGATAGGTGACATTCTTGTTTTGGTTCCAATCTTAAGAGGCTATTTCAAACATTTCACAATTAAGTATATAATTTCTCTCAGTTTTTAAATTTCTTTACCAGAGATTTTATTTATTACTAGTTTGCTAAGGATTTACTTTTAAAATTGCAAATGGTTGAATTTTATGCAACAATTTTCCTCCATCAATTCAGATGACCAGATGAATTTCTTCCTTAATCTGTTAATGCAGTAAATTACATTAATTGATTTTCTAATAAAGTATTAACTAACTATGGCCATAATAGCTCATCTTTCTCATAGTGTTTTGGATTTGGTTGCTAATCTTTTTAAAGAAATTTTAATCTATGTTCATAATTGGAATTGTATTTTTTCTTTCTTATAGTATCTTTAGCTAGTTTTGTTATTAAGTCTATACTACCTTCAGGTAGAGTTGGTGATGTTTCTTTTTTTGTTTTCTAAAACTATTTACTTATATAGATGGTCTGATACTATTGGTTGAAGAGACCACAGAGAGCACTGAAGCTATTCCTGAAATCATATTTAAATATGTTGTCTGGGCCTGTTTAAAGAAAACTTAAATCTTTCTGACTGAAAAGATTAGAATTTAAGAAGATGTAGCAGCACAGAAGGTATACTATACTAGACTCAAGCATTATTTATCTTTTCCTTGCTTCTAGGATATTCTCTGTGATGGAAGTATTTCATGCTTGTGTGATGGATAATTCACATTTGTATATGAAGTCTCGTAGCAATTAGACATGGAAGAAAGTGAGGTACTGATTTATCATCTGCTAACTGATCAGTAGTCTTGGAATCCAGGAACTTCGGGGGGAAAATACGTCCTTGCTAAAATTTGGGGATTTTCGTACTGGAGAGGCTAGGTAGACTTGCAAGGTTTGGAGGAAGGGGTTTAGGGATTAATAATAACACATCATGGCTCCTGATCCGCAGCTGTAGGCAAAGGACAGAATTACTTTAGGGTAGTCAAATACATTCTACTCTGAAATTCAGGAACACAGAGAATAATTATGGTTCCCCGGAACAGGTGTTCTGTGTTTAGCTACTCTTGGTCCCAGACTGAGGTTGTTAAACTGAGTTACCAACTTACTGCAGTGGGTTATCTCCACAACCGATTCAGGGAAACATTTTCCATAAAACTATTATCACTTTGCAGCTGCCAGGGGATTATGTCGCTGCTTGGAATAACCTCTCAGTTATGTTCTTCAGTCTCATAACAAGGATGCTCAAAACATTTTACTTAACACATTCCATTTCTACACAACCCGACAGGCTTCAAGCGCGATGCCTTTCTCATCTGAGTTAAATTTGAGACATAAATTAACTTCAGAATTTAAAAGGAGTAAAATAAATAAATGAAGTGCGCTTGAGTGACTCAACTTACGTATGCATTTCCAGTCTGACTGTTGAGGTTTGTTAGGAGAGTCTGAAGATAAATAAGTTACTTATATTTACTTGATTTCAACGTGTAGTTACTACCTACATACCACAGACAGTGAGTAGGCTGTCAGAAATTGAAAATAAAGAAGATGGAGAAAGATCTTCTATCAAATGGAAGTATTGCAACATGTCTTTATAGTTTTCCCTTTTGCTTTTGGGCACATTGAAACAATTAATTGAGGCATAATTTGGAAACAGAAAAGTTTACCCTTCACAATGTAGAGTATGAGTTTTGACGCAGGACTATAATCTGTCACAATCAAAACAGAGTTCAGGTCATTGCTCCACAAAGTCCTCTTCCAGCTCCTTTATTGCTAGCCCTGCCCCTCTCAGTCCCAGGCTTTAACAACTACTGATATCTTTCCTATCCCTGTAGTTTAGCTTTTTCTGTGGTGTCTTTTCAGGGGAGTCCTGTAGCATGTGGCTTTTGCTGGTGTAGCTCATTTCCTTTAGCAATATGCATTGGAGATTCATCCAAGCTGCATCCATTAAGAGTTGTTCCTTTTCACTGCTGAGTTGTATTCCATTGTAAATGCTTACCCTTTGTCCACTGGTGAACATTTGGGTTGTTTGCAGTGTTGTGTTTTTCTTTTAATTTCTCCACTTTTTAAGGTCCAGAAGTGAGCCACAATGTACACATAATTACCTGACAGGATGTTTCCCAGTGACAGGTCTCAGGACTAAGGTGTGAGTGGCTTTCTGATCCCATGCTGAGCTTTTTCCTAATTGTGTTCCCCTTTGCTGTGCCTATTAAGTTCTCAAACTGCTGAATTATGCTGTGTGTGAAACTTCCTTTTCAAACCTTTCCACACATTCTCAACACTTCCACTCCTCCTCTCACAGAAGCATGTTTTTACTTCAGAAATCGGGCTGAGATAACAGATTCCTGGTGCACCTGTCAGATCAGTTTCTTCCCATCGGTCCAGAGGCTCCATGAGCGCTTGCTGTGACACCCTGGTCCTGTTGGTATGGAGCACATACTGGCCTTTCGGTACCTTTTGGGGAAATGTGTAAAAACTTGCACTATCACTGTAAGCAGATGCCTTTTCTCTGTGCATTTCTGAGTCAGTCTTTTTCCACGTCTCCAAAATCATTCGTTCATTCATGGATCTGTCTTCTGTATGCTGCCTATCTGCCTGTCTGTCTGTGTATGTGTGTGTTTTTCTCAGAGGAAGAAGTGCTTATCATTCCTTCCATGTTTAATGCCTTCTCTCATATGATCAATTTATTTATTTATTTAGGTTATTTTCATTCTTTTTTAAAAAGTCAATTTTATTGGTACACTTTTGGTATACATCATGATAATATTCATCATAGGGAATTTGTACCTGTGCATAATATATCTTGATTCTTTTTTTCCTTATTCCCCTCCTCTCCCTTCAACCCTCACCAGTTTGAAGAATGTGATTTCTCAACCTACAGAAGCTCCCAAGACCCAGGCCCCACCACTGCTTTGGGAAAACCGTTCCAACTCTGAACATTGCGAGGGCCAGGACGAGAGGGAAATGGAAGCTTACATCTGTTAAAAATCAAGCTAACTGATAAATAGAATAGATTCCACCCTCCTACTCTGAAAATATACTTTATAAGAACAAAAATTACATGTGAAGTTATATTTATGACTTATATTTGGCAAAAAAGACAAATGGATTTAATTATTATCACACATGTTTAGGGATTCTGTTATGGGTTGATGACTTTTAGATGAGTAGCAGCATTGTAAAATATAAGGCACGTACTCTTGCTGTTATTTCAGCAAAGTTGCTAATTATGCTCTGATCATTAAGATTTTAACATAATCTTCCTTGTCCTTGAATAATTACAGTTATTTGATAATTTTTATTAATTTCAATTTGGAGGAACTTTGTTCTACTGAGGTCGTAGGAACTAGAATTGTCAACAGATTCTTCAAGAAATAGATCTGGAAATGAACTATGAGTCTTGTGAATCAGGTTCAAACATTGTGGATTAGCATATGAGAAATTACCATTATTACAGAAAATATTATAAGATATTTAAATTCATCATATGAATTACTGGAACTTATGATAGTCACCATTTAAAAAGCAATAGCGAGATTTTATACATTATTTATTAAATTATTTTTCCTAAAAAATTTTAATGTCATACTTTCTAAAGAAAAATTTAAAAAGTGCTATATTGATGAACTATAACTTGATCTGTAGTAGCCAAAAAATAACATAAATGGAAATTTATTTATTTGTATATGAATTATCACCTCCAGAGCCATGCGAACCTTCTCTCATGTTTTTATTTTTTTTGTTATTGGTGGGGGGGTTGCTGGAGATTGAACTCAGGGCCTTGAGCTTGCTAGGCAAACACTCTACCACTTGAGCTAAATCCCCAACCCTATAATTTATTGGAGTGTTACTTTTATAGGACTAGAGTTAAGCTTAATTATCAACTCGATTAGATTAAGAGACTCCTGGAGAGCAGGTTGGGTCATGGGGTGCTCCACTCTTCAGTGGGTTCGTCCACTGATGTTCATAGCAGACTGCATCTTGGAGGTGGGGCCAAGGTGGATGTGGATTTCTGGGGACATGGTTTTGGAGGGTGTCTCTGGCTGGTGCTTTTCTCCTGAGATTTGCTTCCTGTCCACCATGAACTGAGCAGCTTTGCTCCATCACATACTTGTACCATGATGTTACTGCTTTGGAGCCAGCTGGCCATGGACAGAGTCCTCTGAAACTGTAAGCCCAATTAAACTTATCATCTTTTAAATTTGTTGCTGTCAGGTATTTTGTGCTAGCAATGGTCAAGCTAATGAACACATAAAATTGGTATCAGAAATGTTGGATAATTGCTGTGGCTACACCTAACCATGTGATTCAGAAGCATTTGGGAATGGTTTGTGAGAGGAGTTTGGAAAGGTGAAGATGCTGGTCAGAGAAGACCTAGATTGCTGTCAGCAGAACCTATTGGGTGATTCTGGTTGGAATTCAGAAGACAAGATTGCTAATAGGAATATAGATAGTAAAGACCAGTGTCTTAGTTACTTTTTTCTTGTTACTGAGACAAAATACCCACCATCCAAAGTTAGGAGAAGAAAGATTTATTTAGCTCACAGTTTGTAGAGGTTTCAGTTGACAAATAGCTGGGTTCAAGGCAGGGTGGCATGGAAGACAGGAAGAAGTCAGTAAAGTAAGCAAGGGGTGCAAGCAAGGGGGTAAGCAGAGGGCGGTAGACAAGCGTCTTTCTGCCTCTTATATCTTATCTGGCTTCTAGGATTAGGGTGGTGCTAAACCAATCAGTGGATTGATTTAGTAATCACATGCCCTTAATCCCAGCATCACACACTCTAGATCCAGCTACCCAGCCACTTCTGATCCAGCCACCTCTTACCACATGAGGCTTTGGGGGGACATCTAGGCACAAACTGTAACAACTGGGCTCATGAAACTGAGAACAAGGACTCTGTTAGCAATTGGGCTACAGACCATGCATCTTACACTTTGGCAAATAGTGTGTCTATATTTTGCTTATGTCCTAAAATTTTGAGGAGGCTGAGTTTAAGGGTAGTAGTATAATTGATCTGCTGGAAAAAAATTTTGAGGCAGCTCAGTGTTCAAGCTGTAGCATTGACAACAACTGCTGGCTGTTTCAGCCAGATATGTAGTGAGAATTGGAAGCAAAAAGTATAGCAGAAATAAAATTTGGCCAGAAATGAAGCATCTGTAAAATTGGGGCCAAAGGAGATGTGGCTGCTGAAGACATTAGTGCCATTGAAAAGAAATACAGTACTTTGAACTAAAGCAAGATGAAAGATGTCTTGAGGGCATTTCAGGAATCAGCAACACCCCACCCACTGCAGGCTCTAGGGTACAAAAGTATAAACCTTTCATTTCAGAAGATAGCCCTGGTCGCCCTGCTGCAGAAGGACCACCTAGGGAAGTGGTTGCTCAAGATTCATTTCACAATGATCAGCCATCCACACACTCAGAGATTGCTGTACCCTGTACCTGTGGTCCAAAGGAGCTCTGCTACTGCTCATATTGACATTGTCTGTGTGAGTATTGTCTGTGTGTGGCTGTTTTTTTAGGAATGCAGAATGCAAGAGTTGTGAGGTCATGCAGCCTTCCATACATGTGTCAAAAGAAGATTTTGGGGCCAGGCAAGGAGTCCCCAGAGGGGGTGTGTAAGTTGTGGGAATAAAGCCAGGAACATGCAACATCTGCCAAGGAAAGTCCTGGGCAGTGAGCAGAACCAGCTCAACAAAGAGGCTGGGTGGGCTGCAGCTAACAAGGCTGTAGGGATTGGGCTGCCCAGGCCCTCTGGAACTCACATCTTATTACCACGTGCCTTGGATGCTGGACATAGAGCTACAGAATTTAATGTTTGCGCTGCTGGATTTTCATCTTACTTTGGTCTTATTCTTTTCTATTACGCTATTACTTCCTTTTACAATGAGAATGTTTATCCTCTGCCATTGTATATTGAGAATATGTTACTGCTTGTTAAATTTTGCAGGAATTCCTAGTTAGGAATTTGTCTTGAATTGCAGAGGAGACTTTGACTTGGACTTTTGAGCAATGCTAGAATCATTGAGACCTTGTGAAAAGGATTAATGCATTTTTGGTTATACAAAGGATAGTTATATATGGTAAGTGAGATTATGACCTTGTTATTAACTGTATTTGGAGATGAAGTATGGTTTAGGGAGATGTGCTTGGTTGTTATGTTGATCTGGGGTGGAATGTGATGGCTAAATTTCATTGTCAACTTGCCTGGATTAAAAGACTCTTGAAGAAGTGGTTGCATCATGGGGGCACTGTATTCATCAGTGAGTTAATCCACTAAGATTCGTAGCTAGATATACTATTGAGAGGTGGGGTCTAGTTGGTGATGGGTCACTGGGAGTATGCTTTTGGAGGCTATGCCTTGTGCTGGTGCTCTTCCCCTGAGCTCTGCTTCCTGTCCACCATGAACTGTCCACCATGAACTGTTCAGCTTTGCCCTGCCATGCCCTTCCACAGTGATGTTCCTGCCTTGGGCTGAATCTTACCATGGACCAAACCCTCTGAAACTGTGAGCCAAATTAAATGTCTTATTTAAGTTGTGGGGGTCAGGTATTTCTGTACCAGCGGTGGGAAAGTTGACAATACACTTTACATTTTTAAATTAAAATTATTTTTAAGTTAAAAAATTAAATGTTAAAAATGACATCTAAAGTATCTGGGTTTTGGTAAATTCTGGTAATATCACTCATAGGAAGCAATATTAGTGCCAATAAATGTGTCTAGCAGAAGTTCAAAATTAATTTTATTTCCCGTCCACATCCATGATTCACTCAGAAGGTTTTCTATAATTAAGCCTTCTCATACATGTCATGTCTTCACTAAATTAAATTTAATTTCTTTAATAGCTTTAGTCATAATTCCTGCCATGTATTTGAGAGTGGCTTCAAAGTCACGTTTGATATGTTTTAAGATGGTCTGTCTTTGTGCAGATCCAGAAAATATTTTGTAAATTGTTAAATGGATCCCCCAAATCATTGATACCTGCATAGTCGAGGCCATGTCTCCTCATGACAAATCCATAGTATGCATTGTTCTTGGCAGAAGGAACACATTTAGGTTTTCAGGTACAATCCTGCCTTGTGTGACAAACTAATGTCTAAACTCAAAAGTTATCTTTTTACTCTTCACATAAGTCAAATTTAAGGATGTGCTAACTGTGTGATAATCCTGTTTTCTTTTCCAGTAGCTCAACAATACATGAAATCAATGTCAATTTTTCAAGAAGGCTTTTTCCCTGCCTTGTGTTTTTATTTTGTTTTTGTTTTTGATTTTTTTTTTTTTTTTGAGACAGAGTCTTGCTTTGCAGGCTAGACTACCCTTGAATTCTCTATGTAGTCCAAAATGGCCTGGAATTTGTGGCCCTTTTGCCTCAGCCTCCCAGTGCTAGGATCACTGGTGTGCGTCACTAACCCAGACAAAACAGGTCTTTTATCCCTGGTTCAGTCTAGTTGATCTGAGTGGCACTGTGTTTTCAAATTACATCTATGATAATTTTATTTTGTTACTCTCTAGATTAGTAATTTAAAGTTGCAATACTGGGTACTAGCCATTTACTTTTTTATTATTTATCATGTATTTTAAATGTTTGGGCATTGTAGCTTTGCATTGTGACTTAATTCTATTAAATCTAGCACTTTCTCCCTGTCTTGTATAGATAGACAAGTTGCCTTTGTGAACTGCTTTCTTAATTTTACAGTCCACCGTGACTTGTATTAAAGGTACATTTAATGGTAGAATTCTTTTCTTTAAGTGTGAACGATTTAAATGACATTGATTAGATATTGACCTAGAGCTCCTCATTAGGCTATTGAAAATTCTGATGGGAGGTCGAGAGTGTAGCATGATTAGCGTTCACAAAATCAAGGGTGTGATCCCTAACACCAGCAAAACATAAAGAGAAATAAACATGAAGATGGCATTTGGTTATACTTCAAGGACTAAATTAGAATTGTAAGTTCCTGCTTTTTCCTTTTTAAGGGACGAAATGGTGCAATTGGCTCCGTATATTTTATGGTCTATTCGTGCTCACAGCAGGTGACTGTTGACCTCAGGGCTTTTTATTCTTTTCTCCCCTACTCCCTCCTTTTTGTGGCTTTAGTCCCTCAATGTGAGAAGAAAATGGATTTGAGCTTGTGCTGGGATCAAGTTAGGGCAGAGCCAAAGGTCGTAGCTAGCAGAAAGTAGTTAGCACCTTAGTGAAATTTGCATTTCATACATTCTTAGTGGTCTCATGTTCATAATCTTCTGACACTAATTTAAAATAGATCAAGAGTTGTTATTCTTTCTTCACGGGTGTGCTGTGGGCTGTTTTGTGGTTGTCACCTTCTCCAGCACAGTTTGCCTGGAGTTAGTCTGAGGGCCTTTGAGAGTTGTCCGAGCTTCGTGTCTAATCCAAATCTCTTAACTGGTCGAAACAGCAAGAGGGAGAGAGTCAAAACAGCAAGAGTCAAAACACCAAGAGGACTGTCCTCCCAATGAGATGCTTGTTGGTCATGCTGTTTTATTATTTCCTTCATATTTTTGAGGGGGCAGGGAAAGTTTAATTGTCTTTTTTTTTGGTGCTGGGGATCGAACTCAGGGCCTTGTGCTTGCAAGGCAAGCACTGTAACCACTGAGCTAAATCCCCAGCCCAGGTTTTATTGTCATAGATCATGTTTTATTTTTTATGAAAAGAGGAAAGGAATAAACAAAGGAATGTCTGAAAGTAGGGTCCTGAAGGCGGCAAACTGAAAACGTGGCCTTTATTGGAAGCTGACATCTGAGGACTACTAACTTTCTACTCTGCGCATACTCTGCCGTATCTGAATTTTGCAAATTAATTTGCACTGAAATGTTAAGGATTGTTTTCCATGGTCTAATAAAGTGGGTCATATGGCTTTGAAAAGCTCTCTCTCCCTGTCTTTTTCTGTCTCTCTGTCTCTGTCTATCTCTCTCTCTCACACACACACCCCAAAATTCTGTTTTGCATATCTTGTCGGCATCAATCAACTGATCCACTCTTCCCTTTTCAGTTCTGAAGGATGTAAGAAAAGGCCACTAAATCTCAGAGTTGAGGGGATGTTGCTCGTAAAGGACTGAGATTACTCAGAGACCCCATGTCACTCGTCATCCACATACATGGTGAGCAGAAAGAGTGCAGTTTTACCTCTCTCTCTCTCTCTCTCTCTCTCTCTCTCTCTCTCACACACACACACACACACATGCTGGTGGTGTAGAAGTGACAGCATGTCAGGACCCTGTGGAACTGTGTTTTACCACGTTCCTGGACCACAGCTGACTAGAGTTGCTAGGACTGATACAGTGTGAGCTGTGGAGTTTGAAAGAGGCCTGGAGTTGGAAATACAACATCTGAGGGCTGGTTCTGCCTCGATCTGCTTGCTTTGCCACCCGGGACTGGTCACACATCTTCTGACTCTCCACATTTGCATGTCTAAAATAAGGATGACAATATATTATTTTTCCTTCCTAGAGTGCAGATGAAGTTGAAAATGTGGCTCTGCATGACTCAAAGGGAAAATTTTATTAGTGTTATTATCAATATTCATAACTATAAATCTTTTGAGAGACAAAGCATGAAAATAATGGTGGCAACCATGAAAGATGCCCCCAGGATCCTGGACTTGGGATGATTGGGGTCATGTTGAAAGCATTTGAAGAAGAATGTCTGGTCATTTCTCATCTTCCCTGAATGAACTTTTATGGCACCTAGGGACCCAAGGCTCTTCCCTAGGCTTTCCAAATTAATCTCAAGACAACGATGAAGCTTTCAGTGTGTTGCTCAAATTGATTTTTATTTCCTAGTGCGTCCTTGTCCCTCTCCCAAAGGCTATGTTGTGCAAGGATGTGGAAACCCTGGGCCCCTCAGTGCTGGGCAGTGGCTGGGTGCCGAAAAATGCCAGGCATCTGGAGAGAGCCCAGAGGATGCCGTGTGCCTGTGACCACCTGGCCGACTGTATCCTGTTCTCTCATTCTTTTATTCCCCTCAGGCATCCTCGGTTTCTCTTCTAGCCCCGAGTAGCAAAGATTCCTACATCTGGCTCCTATGCAGATGGAGGTCTGTAGGGAGTGTGTGAGGCCTCCCCAGGCCACACTGCCATGGTCTGCTGCTATCGGCCAGGAGGGATGATGGACAGACGGCAGATGCTGGTGTCCCCTGGATCTGTCCTTGCCTCCTGAGGTTCCGGACGCTCATCAGAGCCAGGCAGCTGCTCAGGAGAGGCACCCCAGGATCAATAGGGGTTCACATGCAGGAACCGCGCTTCTCAAAGGCGGGCCTTTCTGGCCTGTGTGTGGAGTGCCAGCATCTGCACAGCCACGGCCCCCAGGTCTGTACCCCTTGAGAGGCAGCTGTGTAGAATCTGCTGATCTCCTATTTCAGTCTCCGACAGCCTGGCACCAACGGGTGACACCTCTCCCCTGGCCACCATTCCCTGTGTCTTCACTCCCATTCTCAGGTTGAATGAATGTGGCTTTGCTCACCCACGCCTGACATGCAGTTGCAAATGCCAGTTGTGCAACACTAGTCACGGTACTGGCCTGGCTCTGGGATGCCTGGCCAGCCCCTTCACATTTTTTGCACTCTTTTTCTACCAGGAAAAGCATTCCACTCAGGAACTGAGGCTGCCCGGCAAATCACCCATTTGCTCACAGGTCTGTGATAGGCCTGCCATGACCGAATGAATTCTGGGTTTGTGCTTGGGTGGCTGTGGACAGGACTGAGGCTGGACTCTGTTTCTCCTGTGAACCAGACACGACTAGGTTAGGTTCACATGTGAGTGAGCAGGGTGCCAATGCTGGATGTAGACTCTGTGCTGAACAGCTGAGTGGTGTCTGATGTGTTTCAGACAGAGATCTTTTCAGGGTGAAGGTGGAACTGGGACCAGCCGAGGGAGCAGCTGCTGCTGCCCATCACTCTCTCCCTGACCAATGGGGAACATAGCACCTGCCCTGGGAAGGTGGCTCAAGTGGAAACATTACTCAGGCTTGCAAGAGAAACCCCGCAAAAGCATGATGGAACATATGAGTATGCCGTCTTTTGTCAGGCTAAATACTCGTCAGACTCAGAAATATTATAACAGTGTCAGAGAAGATGGGACCAGGGACTAGATGTAGACCGAAGGCCACGCTTCTGCAGGCCTCTCAGACATGGCCGGAGTGGGCTGTCCTAATCTCTTTAGGGTACTGAAGAGAAGTTGACACACTAATACTGAACCAGCACAACAATCTCTCGGTCACATATCAGTGCCCCCCAGAGCACATCTATCCGCAGAGAGGTCCTAGGTGTCCAGTGCAGCTGGAGACTGCTGACACGCACAGCTCCGTCACTGGCCAGGCCAGTCACAAGCAAAGAGCCTTGGAGACAGGCATGTGCACAGGTCCTGTAACATCAGCTTCTCTCTCACCAAAGCCAGTCTCCTGATTGCTGTGGCTGAGTTTTTAAACTATTTAAAAGACTGGAAGAAAGTGAAAATCAGCGGAGAGCAATTCTACACGTAGTCTTTGTAAGGGGCTTTAGTTCCTTATTCCACGTCAAAGAAACGAAGACAAAGTCTTGGAGTAGGTGTCCTGGCTAAAGAGACCATACTGCTATCAAACAGGTGGGTTTGTCTGGGGAAAAAAGACTTTAGATAGCTGGTGTGGTGGCACATGCCTCCAGTTCAAGCACTTGGGGAGGCCGAAGCAGGAGAATCATGAGAGCCAGCCCAGCCTGGTACTTAATGACTTGGTGAGGCCCTGTCTCAAAATAAAGTGCTGAGGTTGTAGCTCAGTGTGGAGGCCCTGGGTTTAATATCCAGCTACCCGCCAAAAGGCAGAGCAAAACAAAACAAGACCTCAGTGCCACATCAATGGACTGTATATCTCTTCTGGGATGATTCCTGGAAACAACTAGTCCAAGAGTTCTGCTGTAGAGAAAATGACGATGGTAGTGACAAAAGAGAAAGAAAATGGTTATCTCCTCCAGAGAGGTAGGGGAGTCTGGAGGAAAACAGGTGAAAATGTATTATTCTACATTTAATATTACTTAATGGAATTTAGGCTTTTCTTACACTATGTGCAGGAATTATTTCTATCACAAACACACTCATCATTAAAATCTCTGTATAGTTGGCTTCTGTGTGGCTCCACATCTGGCGCGGTTGGCACAGAGCCTTGGAGCTCAGCGCTGGCTAAGTTTGCCTGCATCTGACTCTGACTTCCTTTTCCTTCTCCTGTGAGCTTGGACACGTACTCAAGCACTACCTTATGGGGTTGCAAAGATGAAATGAGATCACACTTGCGTAAAGTATTATCCATGCTTTCTGGGGTAAGATGGAGTATCAGTGTTGTTTGAATTTGCATTTCTCGAATGGCCAGTGATGTCAGGCGTTTCTTCATGCATTTATTGCCATTTGTACTTATAATTTTATAAAGAAAACTTCCATTTCTATACAAAAGGTTAGGAGGAGACTACCACAATGCTGATGGTGGCTGTCTGGGCAGCTGACACATGACAGGTAACTTCACTGTCTTCTGCACTGTGCTCCCCTCGCTGGGGAAGGCCGTTTCTGCAGGCTCTTGTATGAAGAGAATACCCTCACGTGGAGCCTCACCTACTTCCATCCCAGCTCCCCTCCAGCCTTGCTGCTGCCCTGTGCTGAGAGATGAGAGGAGAGGAGGACCTTGCACGCATGTGTGTTCTCATTTACACATACAGTAACTCTTAGTGCCTCCATTCCACAGCCGAGGAAGTGGAAGCTCAGACAAGTCCTTCTGTCAAAGGGACAAAGAAAGGAGACTGTGGAGGGAGAGAGCGGAAGGGATGGGCCCGGTGCTCTTGGGGAGAGCAGCACATCAGCAGGGCCAACCGGAGCATCAAGAGGTGTGGGATCCCCGTGCAAGACACTGTCTCTGCAGAGACTGAGCAGGGCACAGTGAGGAGCAAGGACTCAGAAGAGGTTCTAGAAGGCGTGAAGCTAGAGTACAGTTTAGAGTATCAGATTCTCCCACAACCTCTAGTCTTCCTTTCAAAAAGTGAGCTAGGCGTCCTTGCCTTTGTTTCCTTGTTCAGGTGCTTCCCTGTGGCCCAACTCATTCCTGTACAAGATGCACACACATCTTTCAGTGCTAGCACTTAGTCCGGCGGTGCTTGCCAGGCCTCCCTAATCCCTGCCTTCCAGCGCCCTGCACACCAGCACTCCACACATTCCGCGGGGTCAGGGCTCTTTCATCACTGGGAGACTGGACAGTTGCCGCTGAGCGGAGTACACAGGCACAGCTGCAGCCGACTGTCCGGCTCCGGCTCATCCCTATGGCTTCCCCGTGCGCATGGACTGTAAGCAGGCTGAGAAGTGCAGGACAGAGGCTGGAGCCGCCCATGACTTGTTGCGATGACTGTGATATTCTATGACTTCAATTTCCCTTAAGACCTAGGAAGCAGACATTTACTTAGTTTACATGATCCATGGGGTAGAAGAAAGTCACAAGAGAAGCAGCATGAACCCTGTCCCGGTAAGGTGCAGTGTTGGGACTGGGTGGGGTTAGTCTTATATTACAGCATTTCTTCTACTTCATCAGGCGACCCAAGTGCAATGCATGTCTCCGTACAAGTTCTGGCTTCTGACGCGTGGAGCTCCCTTGTTCCTAGTGAGGTGATGGGCTCGATTGCCTCTCTGAGTTTCCGTTTCCTCAGCTGTAAAATGGAGGCACTGATAGTTACTGTGTGTGTAAATGAGAACATGTGTGTGTGCAAGGTCTGTGCTTAGTGACTTCAAGTGTCTCTCTTCCACCAATGGCTTCTGTTACATGGGCTTGAGTATACAGCTGAACTTTATTTCAATTGTGAAAAATGGTTAGACGCGTCAATATATAATACTACAAGAATTGGTGCAGTGCAAAATGGTATGGTCATTTAGAACTCATTGTTCTTAAACAATCTCTAACTTTCTCAAACCAATAACTGAATGTCATTGGCTATGGAGACCTGGTCCAGGATCTGGTAAAATGATTCAATGAGTTGAATTTGGTCACTGTTTTTACATGTGACCAAATACAATATATTCCAGTAGGATTGATTTCCAGGAACTAATGGTTCAATGGATAAGAAAGATTACATTATTAAAATACCAGGTATACTGTCTTTGTCACAGTGGATGTTCTGCACATTTCTCTTGGGTGATGGAGGTGAGGCTGGACTCTATTTCCCTGTGTGCAGCTGGGGATGTTCTTGGCAGGCGTCAGCCTCTCTTGGTGTGTAATGGTAGAGCCTTTAGAAATCCTTCCCTGTGGCTGATGGGCTGTTGACATTTATTGGATGCTGCCTAGGTGTTAATCCTCTCACTCATTTACATCTTTCTCTTTCATTTCTCCCAACCTTGCTCTCCATAGGCTGTTCCTGAACCGAATGAGAGTAGTGTCTCCACTCCTTGGAGGGAATACTCTACTTCTTGTGCTGTTTGGGCAAACTTGCAATATTGCAGCTGGGAGAGAGGCTAAGCTGGGTAGTTTGGGGCAGGGAGGAAAAAATAAACCAAACCAAATCAACCTGCACACTGTGAGACCAGGATGAGCGAGGTGGTAAGGAAAAGATTATGGATAAGGTGCTGTCCATGCATGTGTGACTTGATCTACTGCAGTGTCTCCCTGATTAGAGTCAGGGTCTCTCTCTCATTGTGTCTTTTTTCATCTTTATTGAGGTGTTATTGACAAAAATGGTATATAAGTATAGTGCTTGCTTTGATATTTGGAAACATCGTGGCAAGACCACCAACATCAAGCTGGCAAACTGTCACCTCACGGAGCTGCATTGTCTTCTCTTTAGTGTGTAGTGCAAACACTGAGGCTCTATCCACTTAGCACAGTTGAAGTATGCAGTATGGTATTAACTATTGTCATCAAGGAGTGCATTACTTAGATCTCCAAACGTATTCATCCTCTGAATACAAACGAAGCAAACGTGGACAAACCTGAAAAGTGTGCAGGGTACAGAGTGGGGAAGAGAAAATGCCACATTGCAGGCTTTCTTCATCTAAAGCTTCTCTTGGGCATCACCATCTCAAGGTGTCCTCCTCCAGCTGCAGGTTGGCCTGGGTGTGGCTGGGGTGTGAGCTCAGGGTTCATGTTCTTGTTCTGCGACCATGAGAAATATAGATCCTGAGGCTTCCCGCTGCCTCTGTTGCAAAATGGAGCTACTAGAGGGTTTTCTGAGGATTAGAATGTTTTATGGGTTCTGAACATACCTTTGTGCTAAGAAAATACTACGGTTATATCTTGAATTTGTTACTGCCCCTAAGGCCAGTCCTTCAAAACACCTTTCCAGGGTCTGTAGCAGTTCATTGTTAGTGGATGCATCTGCTAGTCACTCTATGGGTAGACACCAGAGTGACCTCTCTAGAATACAAATTCACTGTTCCTCTCTCGTCAGTCTTTTCTGCCTAAAGGCTACCATGAACTCTTTCTGGAAACATTCAGAAAACTTTAACCTTGTCCGCACACTACCTTAGAGACTTCCCTACAGGGTTGTCCCCACCTCCAAGGTTGGCTTGATGGTGAAGTGGCCAGAACAGTCAATGATTATAAAGTAAAAAAACATGGACACTGCATTGGAGTGCATTGGGGAGCACCTAGGCTTCTTCAAAGGACTTTGCATTTCCAGTTTTGCAAACGGTTGCAAGACTGCAAAGAAAATGTTCACAGAGCTCTGGCTTTCAGAAGGGGCCCTGTGCTTGGTCTAATTCTCGGCTCTGCTGTGGGTTTCTTGTAATTCTCAGTGGCTGCACCTTTGAGCCTGGGCTTTGGAGGTGACAATGCATGAAGTAACAGGATGGGCATGACTGGAGAGGGTGGCCAGGCAGTGAACTGCATATGTGTGGCCCAGGTCCCTGGTGTAGACAGCTGGGTGAGAGGCTGGCCTTCTGGTGCACATGTGCCTGGGGCAATCTGGAGGCCATGGTCCCCAAGGGCGGCCAAGGCTGGAACCTGGACCCGGATGGGCAGTGGCAACGGTAGCAGCAGAGACAGAAGCAGCCCCAGAGACAACAAAGGGTGCAGTGACGATGGCCCTGGGAGGGGAGGGAGGTTCAATGCGGTCAGTGCTGAGGATGGTGGTGTGTGGTGGCTGCCTGCAATCTGTGGATCCCAGCCGTGTGCATCTCCAGCCTGAGCTCTGGGTCAGGAGCTCTGTAGACCTGATAGTGAACGTGACCAGTGTGTTAACAGAGTGCAAATGTGTGCATAGACATCGCCGTAGAGCATGATGACCAGTTATTAGGGTTATTTGGAAAATGCTGAATTTCTGGTTTTGAAGATTGTTGCAACATTGTAAGACAAATATCCAAAGTGTAGAAAAAGAAATTAAATTTAAAGATTGCCACCTATGGTTGGAAAGAGTGTTCTTTTCATATGAAACTATATGTGAGACTTTCATAAGGAAAACAGTGTTAAAACTGGTAGCTGAAAATGCAGACGTGGAACACATGAACGGGTATCCTGAATTACATGCAGTTCATGAAGGCGATTTCAGTTTTTGTACAAACTCTACAAGGCTCAAGAAATGTCAGAGGAAACTAAAAATGTCATTATATAAGTTTACATTAACATTTTAATTCAGATTTATGTGAAATTGAATTGTATGAATGGTCAAAAATTTTAAAAATTATTCTGCAAGAACCATCAGCTTTCAATGTACTAGAATTTATATTATGCAATGGTTCACCAGAAATATATCCCAGTGCTGCCACAGCCTGTGAAATAACTCTACCTTGAACAATTCCAGTAAAGTTGCATTATATATGGGACTGGGGATTTAGCTCAGTGATTAGAGTGCTTGCCTTGCAAGCACAAGGCCCTGAGTTCGATCCCCGGCACAAAAAAAAAAAAAAAAATTCATTATATGAAGGATCATTTTGAAAATTAAGTTATCAGAGATTATTTGTGATTTTACACTCACCAAGAGTAACTGGTCTTAC
The DNA here is from genome assembly GCA_004026905.1 of Hystrix cristata. Classification (NCBI taxonomy): domain Eukaryota; kingdom Metazoa; phylum Chordata; class Mammalia; order Rodentia; family Hystricidae; genus Hystrix; species Hystrix cristata. The sequence goes on along the minus strand of PVJO010001487.1, from coordinate 86,302 downwards.
TTTTAATTATGTTGTTGGAAAATGAAGTTCCTAAATGTGTCAGTTTTTTTTAACCTTAAATGAATGTGTTAAAAAATGAGCCAGAAAATTATATGCTCGATGAAGACCCTGCATTAATACAATTTTACCATTCACATGTATTACATGACATTGACAATATACACTTTTTATAATTTACTAGTTTATGTTGTTAGTCATACATCACTGTTATTCTATTCCTTTTTAATAAAAGGAAATACAATCTTTATGTATCAGGCATCTTTCACTGAACCTTCCCCCTGGTTTTGAACTGTGGACCTCACGGTTCCATTTTTGCAGGCTCCTGCAGATCACACCCTAGCCCAGCCAGCTCCTCTGCCATCTCACAGCTCCTGTGAGTGGGCACTACTCACAAGTCACCCATCCCCACGCCTTTGGCTGTTGTTTTGTCTTCAGCATAGATTGCCCTTCTTGCCACCTCACTGGTAAGAATCCCCGTCACCCTTCCTACTCAGCTCCCCATGAAGATCCTGATCTCTGTAGCACTTTGCCCATGCATCATGGTAGCCTTACTGTCTTGTGCTATCATTTGCTATTTGTATGTCTCTTCCCTTAGCTAGAATCTGACTTTATTGAGGATTAGGACTCTACATCTTTAATAGATGCCATTTCTTTGTACCTGGCACCAGGCTTTCCATATTTTTTTGAGGGGAGAAGTGCTGGGGATTGGACCCAGGGCCTTCACACTGAAGTACTTCCCCAGGTCCTTTTCTTTTCTTCTTTTCTTTCTCTTTCTTTCTTTCTTTCTTTCTTTCTTTCTTTCTTTCTTTCTTTCTTTCTTTCTTTCTTTCTTTCTTTCTTTCTTTCTCCTTCCTTCCTTCCTCTCCTTTCTCTCTTTCTCTTTCTCTCCTTCCTTCCTTTTCTCTTTTTCTTTCTTTTCTTTCTCTCTTTCTCCCTCTCTTTCTTTCTTTCTTTCTCTCTTTCTCCTTCCTTCCTCTCTTTCTTTATCTTTCTCTCCTTCCTCCCTTTTCTCTTTCTCTTTCTTTCTTTCTTCCTCTCTCTTTCTCCCTCTCTTTCTTTCTCTCTTTCTTTCTTTTCTTTCTCCTTCCTTCCTTCCTTCCTTCCTTCCTTCCTTCCTTCCTTCCTTCCTTCCTTCCTCCTCCTTCTTCCTTTCTTTCTGCCAGAATCTTGCTAAGTGGCTAAGTTGCCCAGGCTGGGCTTGAACTTGTGATTTTCCTGACTCAGCCTCCCAAAGTGCTGACATTACAGGCATATGCCACTACACACAGCTGTTTTCATCCATATTTTAATGACTGGAGTTTTATGAATCTCTAGTCAGGTGTAATGCAAAGTATTGAGAAAAACCCCAGCCAATAAAATTAATACAAAATTAATCTGCCAGAGGTGTGGGTCAGCATGTCTCCAGTTGATCTGGCAGACTCAGTGACCCTCACCCTCCCGTTGCTTTACTCCTAGAGAAGTGACACCAGCTGTGACACCGGAAGGGCAAGTAGCAGTCAGCCAGACGGGGCAGGGAGATGAGCACAGCACCCAAAGCAGAAGGGATGGCGGGGCGGAGACGGGGCAGGGCGAGCAGGGTGAGGGCTGTGATGAGGGCTTCACAGAGATGAGGTCCCCGGGATTCGCTGTCTGCCCTCAGGCCACAGATAAGCTTTTAGGGTCCATCTCTATGACCCTAAGAACGACAGCGAAACAGTTCAGTTAAAATGTCCAACACAGTGCTCAGAACTGTCCTTACATTGGTCTTTGGATTGCTAGGTAAGTCCTTAACTGTCTCCACGACTGGCTAATGACAGCGGGCACTGCTGGCCCAGCTGGGCGGTTCACTGAGCTAGTCTCCACAGCACAGTTTCACTCCTGGCCGGGGGGTGAGTGAGTGTGGCTTAGGACTGGAATCAGAGGTGCTGCCCTGCTTCACTGTCAAGGTGACATCAGGAGCCAGGTGAGAAGGAAGGACCGTGGCAAATTGATTTCTGCCACCCCTGGAAAATTGCCATGAAGCCCATTCCCTTCGCATACGAAGACAAGCCCGTCTGGTTTTCCAGACCCAAGTGGGACAGAATAACCTGCTGTCAGAGTTTCCCTGGGTAAAATATTTTATTAGAATTTGCAACTGTAATTACATTTTAAAATGATCTTATGATAAATGCCTATTCTTTGCTTTTAGCAAATGTGGTAACTAATATCTGTGGATTTGATGCTGCATGAGGTTTTGTCTAGTTTTTCTGACCTTTGAGACTGTTTCATTCTCTCTTAACTCTCCTAAGGACTCAGTCACAGAAAAAACAAATCTGTAAGTGTGCAACCTCTGTTTTTGACTCTATAGTCTATATTTTCACATAGCAAATTCCTGTGAGAGAGGATATGAAGCTCCCAGGAGGCTGGAGAGAGATGGACACAGCACATGATCAGCTTCTAGGTGATTTTCTCTAAACATACTTCTCTGATAACAATAACTAGGAGAAGGAAGGAGAGGGGTGAGCACAGCAGTTCATGTTTCATGTACAAAATAAGTAAGCAAAAAGTTCAGTTGAGAAGGCAAGAGAGAATGAAAGAACAATAGTTCATTTCCTACACTAACACTAAAAAAAGAAATGCTATGAGTTCTAGGCAGAGGATGTCAAAGAACTTTAAGATGTACCCCAAGAAATTTTAGGAGTTATTAATGAAATAGCATAGCAAGATGAACTATATTAAATGTTTTTCCAACCATTCCAGAAATCCTGGTCCAAGTTGCCATGTTGAGCTGGTAGGTCGTGTCCTGCGAGTGTGGCTCCAGCTGCTGGGAAACACATCCTCCTCATTAGCTTCAGGTGACAGCTCACTCTACGGGACAGATCCACGTGTAGGGAAAGAGAAGAAGGAGAGGAAGATTTAGTATTGCATCCTCACAGTGCAAGGAATTCCACCCTGGCTCCATGCCTCTTGGCCTGTTGCCTGGGATCTTGCTAAACACATGACCATCACTCTTCTGCCTATTTCTGGCCTGGATTTGGAGCTTGGTGGCTAAGCAAACCATAGTTAGATCTAAAATTAGGTGGGCCAATTGTGACAAGACATATTGGTCTTCAATACAGAGATTTCTGTTTAAAAAAGATTTTTATTCATGGGTCAATATAGGTTACATGCTTTTTAGAAGACTGTTTCTATGATGTAGAAACTGAATTAAAATAGACAAACTGGACTATATTCTGTCTTCCAGATATCTAGTAGAGCTGAAGCAGCCCAGTTCTGTTGTAAATGGTTGTGTCTAGCTGTAGCAAAGTTTGAGGAGAATAGTTTGACAACTGTTGAGGAAGATGGTGAGAAGCAGAGTAGACACATGTAACCATGTAGTTTAAATGAGTGAAGTTTTATACTATAAAGATTTCAAGATTTGGAGATGAAAGTAGGAGAGGTTAGAGGAATGAGTTTGAGATCTGAGAGTCAAGACATTCCCCTTTGTTGGACAAGTATCTGAGAAGGAGACCTAGTCACCAAAATGAAAATGATAGAGAATAACAGTGATTCTTTACATTTGTGGAATGTTTACTTTTTATGATATTGGCATATGTGGTTTTTCAAAAGTCTCACTAGTTTTGACTGCTCACAATTGATGTGGTAGTATGGGAGAATTACAGAATAATCACAAACTTTTCTTTTCTGCTAAGGAACAGAGGATCTGTTGGAAAAGGCAAGTAATAAATGCAGGAAAAGTAAACAAAAACAAAAAGAATTCAGTCACAGTTTGAGGTAACTGTGGAAGAGACATTATAAGGTAATGAGTGATTAGCTAATTAATTGTCCCATTAGAGAGGAAAATTATCACCTCTGTTTTCAGTGATTATGGAAGATAGATTTTCACGAACGTGTGAGTGGAGACTCATGCAGTGTGTGGTAAAGCAGGGAGACGAAGAAGTGTGAGAAAGTCTGAGGAGATGGCCAGTTTGTCACTTTGATGGAAGCTTAGACAGGTAGGTGCTGTCTTCATGTGGGCTATGTCCACAGCGGTGGTGAGCTGAGAAAAAAGCTAGGGGAAGCCTGAAGTACAGAGGTCTTTGGGGCTTTGCAGGGACCAGGTTTTTACTCTTTTTGTTACACATTTTAAACCTGGGTCAGAACCCAAACAGAACAAGTCCACCAAGTAATGATTTCTGTGCTCACACACTCACTCTAGAGGATGCCACGCTGTGAGCAGTGCCAGGACCGCCCTTCCCTCTCCTCCACCACCGCCTGCAGGCCTGGAGCATGGTCTGTCCCTGGGTGCAGGATGGCGCCTTCCACGGCAGCTCATGGGACACTTGCCGGAGACACTTTCTGCCTGTGACAGTCATTTCAGTAATGCACCATTGAGAGGATTTAATTCGTGCTTCACAGTGACCAGCAAGGACAGAAAATATTTAAACACCATTTTAAAATTCTACTTGTCTACATGGGGAATCTATGATAGGAAATAGAAAAAGGTTTGTCTGGGCATCACCAAAGTTTCAGTTTGATTGTACACCCAGACCATAGGAAAATAGCCTGTTCCATTATGGCGCTTTGCTAAGTTTTTGTGACCTTGCTGTTGGAACAAATGAGTGCATTTCCATCCTGACTTCTATTCTCTCAGAACTGCACCTCCTTCTGTGGAAGTACCCTTCCTGGGCAGGTTCACTTTTACCACTTATGACTGAAATATCTGGATTACTTTGGGTTGTGGTCTGGGTATTTTCTCTCATAACTATATATTCCTCTTGGAGAATCCCACCCATCTCCATTGTTTAAATGAACTTCTGTCTGCCTGCAAATCCCTTATGTTGATATGTGGAGTTCATCCAACTGCTCAACTCTGCGGGAAGTCTCCGCTTGCAGGTCCTGTGAGCACCCCGTTGCAACTATTGTCCATCTCTCTCTTCTTCCAGGGTGCCTAATGCCATGACTTGCAGGACCATCCATCCAGTTTCCTGGGTCCTGTCAGGATGCAGGATTTTTCTGTTGGATCTTGGTCCTTTCCAGTCCTCACATCTGTGGGGAGGAAGAGATGCAGTGTGATAACCCACAACCATATGTTAGGAGCCTCAGTATTAGGAAGGAAAGTCCATTCGACCCTGGATACTGTGCTCTTAGGACCCAAGACAGCTCTCCCAAAACAGAGGCAGAACTGAGTTGTCCTGACTTCTGACCAGACAGCTGGAGTCTTGCTGGCCTTAGTCACAAGCAGCAGATGCAGGCCCATGTTTGGACTGAGTGAGAGGAGAAAGTTAAGGAGCTGATCTACCTGGGAACACTTTTGTGGCCTGAAGCAGCAGGGATGCATTTTGCCTTCAGCTGTGGACTCTGATTGGATGACCAACCCTGAAGCAGGCTGTGTATGTCTGGTAGCAGCCTAAGCCTGCCTAGTTTTCCAAACACTGTGAGGCTCAGAAGAGCACGGTCAAATTTGAAATATTCAGGTCACACTGATCATTTCTTCTTCCTCATTTCAGGCATCCGACTGGCTACTGAAATCTGTAAATTCATTCTTTTCACGATTTCCAAGCAGTGCAGTGTTTTGAAATATACACGACTTCCCCCTGGGTTTTTACTACCATTAACTCTGGTCCCCTCCAACCCATTTGCCAAAAAGTGGCTGTTCCTCCTTGGAGCAGGACATCCCTCTGCTGGAAATTCTCCAGCCCCACTCTGGATCAAACACATCTGAACTCCTCTTAGGTTGTCAGAGCACTCTGCCTCTTCTTTAAAACTTTGAACCTTTTTCTTTATTAACCTGGGACAGAGCCCATGATTTTACTTCATGGACCGCAATTTAACAGACAGGTTCTTGTGGCTTCCTGTGAATCTTTCCTGACACTACCCACTCCATACCCCCATTAATTAGATGTTTCTGTTGCCCTTGGTAGCCTCCCACAGATCCCCTATTGTTTCAAAATTAATTTTTAGAGTAAGTTGTTCTCACTCACCTATAAGCTCTGCCAGGGACAATGTGATCAGCTCAGTCCCCAATCTGTAGTGTGTGAATGGACCTTGTTCTAGGAATTCAAGGGAAAGCCAACTAATTATGCTGTCAAGATGGGAATTATTTTATATGAGCTTCAAAATAATCTTATGACTTTCAGAAGACATTTTATGCAATAATTAAACCATCCGAGTAAACAGGAATCTCAGAAGAGAATGAGTAATTGAAGGCTCACAGAGTTATGACAGCTTTTAGCTTGAAAAGGTGTTTGCATTTCTTTATTATTTTGATTACTACATCTTTGCAGTACACAGTAACTGCATTCATGGTGTAGAGTTGGTAGGTCTTAATTCCTTTTACTTCCCCTTCCACTCCTCTTCCCTCCTCTTCCTCCATCTGTTGGTCCCTTTTCCATTTGCAAAAGATCCACCTCCCTGTTTCTTATTATTCATCCTTTATTTTGCTTTGTAAATTATTTATGCATTGAATTTCCCATATAAGAGAAACCATGTGATACCTAAGCTTGTGTGTCTGATTTACTTAACATTATAGATTCAAGGTGCATCCATTTTCCTATAGATAAGTCAAGCTTATCCTTCTTTATGGCAGAGTAATGCTCCATTGTGTGTAAATACATTTTCTTTATCCATTCAACTGTGAATGGGCATATAGGCTGCTTCTGAGATTTAGCTATTATGAGTTGTGCAGTTACAAACATGGGTATGCATGTAACCCTATATGTGAAAAAGTGTTTTCATTTAAAAAGGGAATCTTATTCAAGCTGCATCCAGCATTTCAGAGATTTATGAAAGTGCTTCTTTTTGTGGTACCTTCATACTAGCTACATCCTCAGCCCTTTCTTATATTATCTTGAGACAAGGTCTTACTAAATTCCTCAATTGCCCAGACTGTGCTCGAACTTGTGATCCTTCTGCCTCAGCCTCCCAGAGTGCTGGGATGACAGATGTCACCACAGTGCTTGCAATGTCAGGGGTCTCGTTTAAACCTCACTGTCTGCAATACTTTCTAAAATCCGCTTTACAGCTCCTTTGGCAATCCAGCTTCTTAGAGCTGGGCGCTGAACAGGCAGAACGAACAGACGTCCTCCCTTACAGAAGAGGGACCAGGCCCCACTGGCCTGCCCGCTCGGGGAGCGGGGAGCTGGGAGCTGTGGGCCGCACCCCTCCCTACTGCTGCCCCAGGCCCTTTTCTCCCCAGCACCTGGGATTGCTCTGCCCCGCGGGGCCCAGGCCTTCCTTCCTGGGCCTCCGCACCCCTCTCCTGTCAGACCCTTCTGCGGCCCGAAGCGCCCTGGCCCACGCCTGGTGCCTTCATGTTGGTGACCTGCTGCGTTGTTCTCAATCTCTCCGTTCACGCCCTCAAAGTTTGCAATTTTCGGACACATTCATTTTCTTAAATACTCTTGAGAACCACGAGAGGTTTTCTTTGTGTACTTAGATCGCTTGATATCTATCAAGTTAGGCATGAACATTGAGAAACGTAGAATATTCATTACCTAATTTATTAAAAACAATGCCATTACATGCTAACACGCTCGTAGACACTTCTCAGGAAAAACTGAAATTCAGTTTCTTTTTTCTTCTGTTGGTTTTACTTACTTATTCTTCTACATAAAAATACACAGACGCCCACCCCTTCGCAGCGCGCTCAGAAGAGCGGTTTGCTACACGCGGCACCGCGCGCGCGCGTCCCGCGTGCGCGTCCCGCGTGTGCGTCCCCGTCGCGCGCGCGCGTCCCGCGTGTGCGTCCCCGTCGCGCGCTCGCGTCCCGCGTGTGCGTCCCGCGTGTGCGTCCCCGTCGCGCGCGCGTCCCGCGTGTGCGTCCCCGTCGCGCGTCCCCGTCGCGCGCTCGCGTCCCGCGTGTGCGTCCCCGTCGCGCGCGCGCGTCCCGCGTGTGCGTCCCCGTCGCGCGTCCCCGTCGCGCGCTCGCGTCCCGCGTGTGCGTCCCCGTCGCGCGCGCGCGTCCCGCGTGTGCGTCCCCGTCGCAGCGCGCACGGCCCGCGCTGTGAAGATGGCGGGCGCCTGAGGCAGGCGGCGGTGTGCGGGCCTGCAGGAGTGAGTGCGGGCGGGCGAGTCGGGCGGGCTTCCTTCGGCGCTAACCCTAACGTGACGGTGCAGCGTGGCGCGGCCGCGGGTCCGGGAGACCGCTTTCCAGGCCGCAGTGAAACCGCGCGGCCACCGTGGGCCTCAGACCGCCTCCGGCCCGCGGCTCCGGCGTGGGAGCGGCGCTGCTCCCCGAGCGTGGGGGCCGCCGCTGCCGACGGCTGGGCCGGACAGGCCCCCGGCGGGCCTGCGGAGGGCGACGCCGTCCGGGTTCCCGGAGTCCGGGAAGGGCCTCGGCAGCCAGCCCCGCCTCGTCCGGGGTCCCAGGCGGGCCGCAGCTCTTCGGGACGTCGGACGCGCGCCGGCGGACGCGCGTGCCCAGTGACGTCGCGCAGGTACGCGGCAGGACCGGAGGGGGCCCTCGGACGGAGAGGAGACTCTCCTGACTCTGCCTGCCGGTCTGCACCTGGTGGGGAAGCTCGGCTGGAAGGCCAAGCGCATTCGGTTGCCCCAGACAGGGGTGGAACCGCCGCCTTCTGGGCCGGCCGGGTGAGCCTGTTCCCTGGAGGGACTTCCGCACGCAGTGCTGGTCTCTTGTCAGGCCCTGAACTAATTATGTACTAGTATTAGTTGGATGTAGTCTTAGGAGATTAAGTATCTTTAGCTGACATTTTGCCAAATTTCTTAAAGAATTCAAATTCAGTGCCCTACAACAGAATTTCTTTCGCATTGTTAAAAAAAAAAACCCTGAAAAAGAACCCCCCACCGCCCAATATGAACGTCACTGTTCTTTAGAGAAATGATGGGGAAGACCCTTTTCTGGCTTGAGGTATCTCAAGGAATTTCTGAAAAGCGTTCTTTGTGTGGTTAACACCCTGGAACGAGGTTAAGATGTGCGCGGAGAGTGCAGCCTGCTTCTACCCGGGGAGGAGGGCAGCTGTCGTCGGGATTAGCCAGCAGCAAGCGCGGGGCGGCACTTGCCCGCCGGCCCGCCCGCCTCTGGCCGCGGGCGCTGTAGCGTCAGAGCCGTCCATCTGTCACTCTGTGACAGCCTAAGCACACTGCCCGGAGCAGCCAGAGGAGGGCGAAGAGGCAGAGAGCGGCACTGTGCTGCGCCGTCTGAGGTCCCCCCCGCACCCCCCACCCCCGTGTGGGGACCAGAAAGCAACAAGGCGGCTGGCAGGGTAAACAGAGAAGAGCAGGCACGACCAGGTTGCCCTTTGGAGTCTGCGGATTGGGTTGAGATGATTTGTTTCACTTCCCAGGGTGTGCATTTCCTTCCCTTCCCTTCCTCCCCTCAGCTGTTCTACCCTCACTGGAAATAATATGCAGAAGAGGAATAGTTTACCAGTATGCACTGAAATCCTCATGCTGTTCTCTTCCTTCTTGCACTGATAATACCCATGTTTACATAATAGCTAAATCTTGGACACAGCCTACATGTCCAGCAGCAGGTGAACGGACAAAGGAAATGTGGTGTTTATACCCCATGGAGTACTATTCTGTAGTAAAGAAGGACAAACTCTAGTCATTCGTAGGAAAATGGATGCACCCTGAGACCAGAATGTTAAGTGAAATAAATCAGATACACAAGCTTAAGTACGGCACGATTTTTCTCATACGAGAAACCCAAAGTATAGTAAAGACCCAAATAAAGGACATATAATAGGAAACAGGGAGGTAGATCTTTTGCAAATGGAAAGGAAACCAAGAGATGGAGGGAGGGAGAAGAGGAAAAAGAATTAAAATGTGTTATGTACATGTACCAAATCCACAGGAGGGTAATCATTATGTACTACAAACATGTATGAATAAAAAATAAAAATTGGAAAAAAAAGACTTCAGGGGTGCACTTTGTAATGTAAAATAAGGTTAAACAAATTTTTAATTGTTGGACTTTTAAAGAACTGATCATTTATTTAAGGTGCCATGCTTTAGGTAAGACTATTCTTTTTGAAAGTTTATTTTTTAATTTTAGTGGTACATTTTAGAAATACATAATAACATACATCATAGGGACTTTGTCCCTGTACGTGATATATCTTTTTTTTTTCAATTTCATTTTTTACCAAGAACATGTATTGGTACATTGTATACATAGTGATCACATTCATCATAGTTATTTTGTACCTTTAGATGATGTATCTTGGTCCCCCCCCTTTTCCCCACCCCTCTCTTCTGCTTCCCCCTTCCCTATTTATAGCAGGTTTATTTATATATATATTTTTTGATATTTTTCCATATTTCCCTTTTCCCTTTCTTTCCTTTTTCCCTTCCTTTCCCTCCTTCTTTCTTTCTAGTTCTCCTCTCCTTTGAATATTATCTTCCTTTTATATAATATCTGTTACACCTCTTTGTCCTTATTTACACTAATGCTTTCTCATATCAGAGAAACAATTCAATGGGTACTCATGAGTGTCTGATTTATTTCACTTAATAGTATGTTCTCGAGGTACATCCATTTACCTACAAATGTCTCTAGCTTATCCTTTTTATGGCAGAGTAGTACTCCATTATATAGAAAAACCACGTCTTTAGCCATTGATTAGTTTTGGGGCATTTAGGTTGTTTCCAGGACTTAGCTATTACAATTGTGTTGCTATAAACATGGTTGTGCATATATCACTGTTATGATGATTTTTTAATTCTTCTGGAAAGATACCCAGTAGAGGAATAGCTGGATTGAATGGAACCTGTAGTTGTAGTTTTTTGAGAAATCTCCATATTGATTTCCACAGTGGCTTGGCCAGCATGTTGTATCTTGTTTCTTCTCTTTCCCCATTCCCCTTCCCTCCCTTCAACCCCTCCTCCCCTTGTTATTTACAAAAGCTTTGTTTCCATTTTTTCCTTCTATTCTTTTTTTCTTCTCTCTCCCTTCCTTTTCCCCTTCCTTGTCCCTTGTTCCTCTTCCCATTTCCCAATATCTTTTATACATTTTGGTCTTTATTTACACTTTTGGTTTCTCACATTAGAGGAACAATTCGGTTATTTAAACATGTGCATCCTGTTTATTTCACTTAAGAGTACAGTCTCAAGGTGCATCCATTTCCTACAGATGATTCAAGTTTATCCTTCTTTATGCAAAATAGTACTTTATTGTGTGTCAGTACTACATTTCCTTTGTCCATTCATCTGCTGCTGGACATGTAGGCTGCTATTATAAACTGTCCCACTATAAACATGGGTGGGTATATACCACTGTGGTGTGATGTTCTTAATTATTTTGGGAAGATATCAAGAAGGAGAATAGCTGGGTCAGGTGGAACCTCTTTTATGAGGAATTTCCACACTGATTTCCACAATGGTTGGACCAGTCTGCACTACCACCAACAGTGGAGAAGGATTCATTTTTCCCACAGCCCCACCAGCATTCAGTATCAGCTGATTGCTTGATAACAGCTGTTCTTTCTGGAGTGAAATGGAATCTCAGCATTGGTTTAATTTGCATCTCTCAAATGACCAGTGATATTGAATATTTTTTTCCATGTATTTATTTGTTGTTTCTATTTCTTCATTTGAGAAATGTCTATTCAGATGCCCATTTTTGGATTGGGTCTTTAGATTTGGGGTGTCTGATTTTTTTTTGAGTTCTTCATATATTCTAGATTAGTCCTCTGTCTGAGGAACAGCTGGCAAATTTTTTTCCTACTCTTCACTCTTTGGGTGGTTTCTTTTGCTGTACAAAAGCTTTTTCATAAAATAAGATCCCAGCCGATTCTTTGTGATATTTCTTGTGTGATCACAGTTTCATTCATGAAGTCTTTGCCTACACCTATGTTTCTAAGAGCTCTACCTATTCTATCTTCCAGCAGATTTAGTGTTTCTGTTTTAATATTTAGATCTTTGATCCATTTTGATTTTAGTTTAGTGTATGGGGAAAGGTGTGGGTCCAGTTTTGGTCTTTGGCATGTGAAAAGCCAGTTTTTCCAGCACCATTTAATAAAGAGGCTACCTTTCTTCCAGTGAGAGTGTTTGACTTGTTTGTCAAAGATAAGGTGGCTGAGTGTGTTTGGCATTGTTTCTGCATCTTCTAATCTGTTCCATTGATCCTCAGGTCTGTTTTGTGTGTGTGTGTGTGTGTGTGTGTGTGTGTGTGTGTGTGTGTGTTTTCCCCTGGTATTGTGCTGTTTCCATCAGTGGCTTTGTAGCATTCAAGTCAGGAATTGTGATGGCCCCTGCTTTTCCTTTGTTGCCCAGAATTGCTTTTGCTATTCTCAGTCTCTTCTGGTTCCATGTGGGAATTTTTGGAGCCTTTACTGACCAGATACCCACTGCTAGTGTTGTGGTATGTATAGTATCTTGAATTTGTCACATTTAGGACCTTTTTCTGCTCTAAGGACATCTTTGTGCCAGTGCTCTGTGGAACACGTGTGGCATTGCTAGTGTGCTTGAGAATTACATTTTTGTTTTCAGTCTTGTGGAGCATTCTTTGTTTTATCTTTTTAAATCTTTTTTTAGTTTTATTTTTATTAGTACATGTTTATAATACATGCAGTTTACAATCATCTTGGGGAGTGGATATGTGTATATAACAGCTCGATTCTTTTTTTTTTCTTTTTTTACATTTCATTTTATTTTCACATTTGCAGTACATGAATTTTATAATTGTCTTGGCGAGTTGGTACATGTACTTAACACAGCTTGTTCCTTTTTTAACCCCCCTTCCCTCCTCCTCCTTCCCTCCTCCTCCTTCCCTCCTCCTCTAGCTTCACTTTTCTCCTTTCATTCTTGTTGGTATCATTAATCTCAGTTCATGTTTATGGCATACATGTCCAAATTCATTGAGGTTATTAGGAACTTGTACCTGGCATATCTTCACTCTCCCTATTTTCCCAGACTCTCTGCCTTGCCCCCTTCTTGGGTCCCCCTTCCCATCTGCAAGAGACCCATCCCCTTCTCTCCATCTTTCCTTCCTTTTTCTCGTAGTTTGTACTTTGCCTTACTCAGATGAGAGAAACAATGTAGTATTCAAATTTGTGTGTCTGATTTATTTCACTTGACATTATATTTTCCAAGTGCATCTGTTTTCCTACAAATGTTTCAAATTTGTCATTCCTTATAGCCATGTACTATTCCGTTACATATAGGTACCATATTTTCTTTATTCATTGCCTGTTGATAGGTGTACCAGCTGCTTCCAGGATTTAGCTATTCTGAATTGTGCTGCTATAAACATGGGTATGCATGTATCTGTAGTGTGATGTCTTAAACTCTTTGGGAAAGACACCTAGAAGGGGGATAGCTGGGTCACGTGGAATCTCTAATTTTAGTTCTTTAAGAAATCTCCATGTGATTTTCATAATGGTTGTACTAGTTTACATTCCCACCAATAATGAAAGAAGGTTCCTTTTTCATCTCAGCCACGCCAGCATTTGTTATTTTTCAACTTCTTGATGATTACCATTCTTTCTGGTGTAAGATGAAATCTTAGCATTGTTTTAATTCACATCTCTCTAATGGCCAGAGATGTTGAACTTTTTTTCATATATTTTTTGGCCATTGGTACTTCTTCCTCTGTGGACTGTCTGTTCATTTCTCTTGCCCATTTCTTGATTGGGTCTTTATGTGGACATTCCAGTAATAAAATGCAAGCAATAAAGGACTTTCTCTTTAGTTCATAACTAAATGGTGCTCCATCTCACCAAATATGCAGCATGGGAAGCCCAGTATAGACCTTGCTGTGGAGGTAATGGGTAATGGACCTGTCATAGTAACAATGCTGGGCTTCCCTTGGCAGTCACATGGTGCGGGGGGGGTACTAAAAAGAGATAAAGCCTTCTGTTTTTAATAGAAAATTTTGTCCACTTTTTATAACTATGAGTGATTTCATGGCACTTGTTACTTTTTTCAAGTTCATTTTCAAAAAGTTTATTATCAATACAGAACTTTGACTATACACTGCCACAACATTCAATTCACGGGGTGTGTGTGTGTGTGTGTGTGTGTGTGTGTGTGTGTGTGTGTGTGTCTGTCTGTGTTCTCCTATCAGTAGATCAGAGGTTGAGGAGGTATAAACTTTAAAAAAAACCTTTGTACAATCATTTAGCTAAGAATTGTTTGAATTTGTATTTCAGTATGATAGGAGAAACAGAGGTTAATATTTTAAAACATTTTGTTATCTAATATTTTAGCCTATCTGTAAATAACAGGTAGAGTAATGAAATAAATTTTAAATGTTCTAATCCCTAATATAGGCACTACAACCTTCCCAGCATTCCCTGAGGTGCAAGTGAGGTTTTTCCAAATTCCCTCCTCTATCACCTGCCCCTCCACCAAAGATGAAAAACCATCCTGTATTTTGTGTTTATTGTTCCTGGTCTTAAAAACATAATATTTTAAAAGCCAACTGCGTATGCTTTCATAAGAAAACTTTAAAAATGTTTTCTTGTTTTTGAGCTTTATTAAAGTGCCTTTAATTAGCTCTTCCCCCATAATATCATGTTTGTAAAATTCATCCAAGTTTTACATGAAGCAGTAGCTCATTTATTTTTCACTGCTCTATAGCATTCCAATTTTTGTTTGTGCCACAAATTATTCTTCTGTCCTGCTTGCATATACTTGGATTTCCTTTTTCTTCTTGTTCTTACGAATACTGTGCACATTTTCATACTATGTGTGGTGGCACAAATTCCAAAGAATTTCTCTCAGATAGTGTGAATCTCTTGGAATGAAAAATATGTACACTCTTCTATTAAAAAATAATCCCAATGTTATTTCAAACTTTGTACCAGGAGTGAATAAGAATTCCTGTGGTTTTATACTCCTGTGAACACTTGATTTTTTTACATTTAAAATTTTTTAGCAATTGGATGGGCTTAAAATGCTATATTATTGAAGTTGTATTTACATTTCTTTACTTTCTATTGAGTTGAATGTATTTTATATGCTTATCAGGCATTTATCAAATGCCTACTATGACCTTTGCCCATTTTTCCTTTGGAATGATTGGATTCTTTCTGAATTTTAAAATCATTTTTTGTATTCCAGATATCAATCTTTGATTGGTCATCTGTATGTTTACCTTTGTACTCTTTTTATTGTGTGTTTTGATGAAAGGACCTTAATTTTTATTTTTGACTTATTTTTTTCTTGATAGTCTATGCATTTCATACTCTATAAATTATTCTCTACATGGAAGTCATAAAGATAAGATGTTCTTCAAAAATTTCCTCTTAATATTTAGAAATTTGATCTTTGACAACTTTTACTATAAAAAACAAAAGCTGGAAATGATTTTTCTTGCCAGGTGAGGCGGTATGGTATAGTTAAAACTATCCCCCATCAATTACAACGGTACCATTTCAACACCTTATCCTTATTCATTACAGGTAAGCAATTTCTCTTGTTAAACTTTCATTGGTTCTAATAATTTGCAGGTTAGTGTAAATTTTCTGTGTTGTTAGATATGGTTTAGAGCTAAAATATGCCTCGCAAACCTTCTGTGTTTGGAAGATAACTGGGTCTGGGGCACGGTACTCATCCCTAGATTCCTCCCAGCTGCTTGCTGTTAGGAGGTGGGGCCTGGTTGGAGGTGGTCCCTAGGGACATGGCTGAAGGGTGCTCTCCCTTTCTGCCTCCTTTTTCTCTGTCTGCTTCCTGGCTGCCGTGGGTTGAGTCACTTTCCTCTGCCATCCCATTCCCTTATGCCTTTGGCCTTGGAGCCTGCCGGCTGTGGTCTAAACCTTGAGCCTAAAGGAAGCGCTCCTCCTTTCAGTGTGTCAGGTATGGCGTCCCAGGGTGGGAAAGTGGCTAATATATTAGTTTGTTATGATATGTCTGCTCTAATTACAATACTTTGGGGGTTTCTTATCTTCACATACCTCACACAGACTTTCTGTTGCTATACCTGACATTCAGTATTTTAAAATTTTCCTAATATTTAATTATTAAAATAATTTGATGAAAGTTAATCTTTTGCCAAAGTATTCTCATTCTGTTCCTAGTTTTATTAGAGTTTTTATCTAGAGTGGAAGTCAAATTTTATTAAATTCGTTCTTTGCATCTCTTGAGATTATTGAAGATTTTCTTCCCTTTAACCAGTTATTACAATAAATTATACTGATAGGCTTGCTAGGTTTAATTTACTAATATTCTAGATATTTTATTCTGGATTTTTATTCATGTTTGTGAATGACTTCAGAAAGAATTTTCTTCTGTTTTCCTTGCCTGTTTGTTGTTGTTCATGTTTTGTTTTGTCTGTCTTTTGGTACCAAGGTATACTAGCTGGTTAGAATGAGCTGAGATGTATTTCCTCTTCCTTGTTTTCTGGAAGAGGTTTGTATGAAGTTGAAATTGTACATTTCTTGAAAAGTGTTATAGAGTTTAATGTTTTCATCCAAGTGTTATATAATTCCTTTAATGGGACTTTTTAAAATAAATAAGATTACATAGATTTTCTATTTCCTTTGGATTAATTTTGCTAAGTTTTTAAAGTGTGTAATTTAATCATTTTATCTTAGTTCTTGAATTTATAAGAAAGCCTTTTATGATAGCAATTGCTTATCTTTTTGTTATTCTCTGCATCTGTGCTTTCTCCTTTTTTATTCGTAATATTTTTGACACTAGTAATTTTAGTGTTTTTTTTTAACCTCTTTGAGCATGTTTGCCAGAGGTTTACTAATTTTATTTGTCTTTTAAAATACCCAACATTTAGATTTATGGTCCCCTCTTATGTTTTTGTATCTTTCTTTTAAAGTAAATTTTTGCAGGGTCAAAATTTTCTCAGTATACAATTTAAAGGTTACAATAGTTTAAAAAATAGTTTTCAAAATATTGGCTGTCTTCTGCCTCCTGTGTTGCTCCTACTTGCTTCTTTGCAGAAACACCCACCAGAAATCATTTTCTTTATCTGATTATTTTGACGTTTTCCACTAGGACTCTAAGTGACATGTTTCTACTACTACTTCCAAATTTTTTCAGTTGTAGTGATTTAATTTTTAAAACTTGGTGTTGGTTCAACTCTCTTCTTTCCTGGGACCATATATTTCCTTTCATAACACAAATTCCAATCATAGTTGTGCATTTCTTTCTATGATTGTTATATTAGTGTTTGTTTTCCCTTTTAGTAGGGCCATGCGGTCAAGGATCTTGTCTGCTTTGATTTCTGTGGAGTCTCTGGTGCCCAGAGCTGGATGCAAATCAACTATTTGGTGAGTGAAAAAAATGAATGTGATAAATGTGGAAAGGACAACTGCCAAGAGTTGCAGAGATGAGGAGATACTCAGGGGAGTATCCTGAATGGGAGGAGGCAAGGAATTGCCATTTGTGCCAGTTTGTCTGTGACCAGGTAATAATTAACCAGTAAAGTGACTCTGCTTGGTAGGTAAGTCAGTGTGGGAACCTTTGTGAGGCCCCCATCGGGGAGGGAAATCACCTTTAGGCGGGCTCCTGACTGGAATGTCCAGCTCATGCACAGAAGCCCTCACAGACACACAAGTGGTGTGTCTCGGTGCGGTCACAGTGACACAGCGGTTAATCACTGGCACTTCTTGTGCTCTAAGTGAATATGTTTTGAGCAGTTCAAAGACAGCAGGTAATTTCAAATGTAGCAGCCACACTAATTATTGATATATAATAAAACTTTTTAAAAATAAATATTAAGTTAGTTATAGATTTATGGAAAAATTGCAAGGGTAGTACTTAGGGTCCCTATATACCCTACTCTACGTTTCCCCTATTACCCTTCTCTTATTATGCTAGTGCGGTAGACTTGTTACAATTCATGTAACAGCAATAATTTTTCTTTTGATCAAAGTTCATAATTTGTTTAGGTTTTCTTAATTCTTACCTAATGTTCCTTTTCTGTTCCATGGTCTCATCCCATCCCGTTACATTTAGTAGTTATATCTCTTCAGCTCCTGTTGGCTGGAACATTTCTCAGATTGCTCTTGTTTTTTATTACCTTGATGATTTTGCAGAGAAGTGGTCAGATGATGTAGAGGATCCCCCATATTGGGATTTTTGGCTGCTCTTCTCCTTAGATGGGATTTTGGTGTGTGCAGTAGGAATCCACAGCAGTGAAGTGCCACCCTCATCTTACCCTAACACATAGATGCTGTAACAGTGCTGCCCTTGCTGTATTGCAGAGTCTGCCTGTGTCCCCTTCGTAAAGCTTCTGCCCACGTCTTTGGGAGATATCACCACTTGGGACCTGTGCTTTAGGAGCAGGGAGTGGTGACCCTTCCTTGACTAGAGTTAGTTGGAATCCTTCAAGGGAGATTTGTCTCCTCTTTGCTATATATTTATTTGTTTATTATTCAAAAACTTATTATACCAATATGGACTTGTGGGTAATAATCCAATACATTTTATTGCATCACTCAGATTTGATAACCTTTTTGTCATTTTAATCTTAACCATTGTAAGTTCTTTGAGTTATCTCCAGTGTCCTTTTGACAAATCCACATTAATGTAGGTTTTTATTTTATTTTTTTTTATCTTTTACCAAGAGCATGTATTGGTACATTGTATACATAATG
Organism: Hystrix cristata; assembly: GCA_004026905.1. Taxonomy (NCBI): domain Eukaryota; kingdom Metazoa; phylum Chordata; class Mammalia; order Rodentia; family Hystricidae; genus Hystrix; species Hystrix cristata. The sequence goes on along the minus strand of PVJO010001487.1, from coordinate 67,844 downwards.
GTCACTTGTTCGTCATGGTTATTTTGTACCATGTTTTTCCCCCCTCTTCCACACCCCTTCCTTCTCCTCCCCCCTTCCCTGTTTACAGCAGATTTATTTATATTTTCCCATTTTTTCCCTTTCTCCTTTCTTTCCTTTTTCCCTTCCTTCTTTCCTCCATTCCTCCTTTGTAGTTCCCTTCTCTTCTCAATATTATCTTCCTTTTATATAATATCTATTACACCTCTTTGTCCTTATTTACACTAATGCTTTCTCATATCAGAGAAACAATTCAGTGTGTACTCGTGAGTGTCTGATTTATTTCACTTAATTGTATGTTCTCAGGGTACATCCATTTACCTACAAAAGTTTCTAGCTTATCCTTTTTATGGCAGAGTAGTATTCCATTGTGTAGAAAAACCACATCTTCTTTAGCCATTTACTGGTTGTTGGGCATTTAGGTTGTTTCCAGGACTTAGCTATTACAAATTGTGTTGCTATAAACACTGTTGTGCATATATTACTGTGGTATGATGTTTTTAATTCTTCTGGGAAGATGCCCAGTAGAGGAATAGCTAGATCAAATGGAACCTCTAGGTGTAGTTTTTTGAAGAATCTCCATACTGATTTCCACAGTGGCTGGACCAATCTACATTCCCACCAACAGTGGAGGAGGGGTTCCTTTTTTCCCCACAGCCCCACCAGCATTTGTTATTGGTTGACTTTTTGATAATCACTGTTCTTTCTGGAGTGAAATGGAATCTTAACGTTGTTTTGATTTGCATCTCTGGAATGACTAGTGATGTTGAACACTTTTTCATGTATTTATTTGCCATTTTTATTTCTTCATTTGAGAAATGTTTATTCATTTCAGATGTCCATTTTTGGATTGGGTCTTTAAATTTGGGACGTTTGATGTTTTTGAGTTCTTTGTATATTCTAGAAGTTAGACCTTTGTCTGAGGGACAGCTGTGAAAATTTTTTCCCAGTCTGTGGGTTTTCACCCCGCTCTATTGGTTATTTCTTTTGCTGTGCAAAAGCCGTTTAATAGGAAGTGGTCCCAAGCACTGATTCTTTGTATTGTTTCCCATGAAGTCTGGCTTCTGTTCATAAATTTTTTTCCTACCCCTGTATCTTTGAGAGTTCTTCCTATTTTATTCTCCGTAGATTTAGTGTTTGTTTTTATGTTTAGATCTTTGACCCACTTTGATTTTAGTTTAGTGCATGGTGAGAGACATGTATCTAGTTTCAGTTTCTGGCATATGGCAAGCAATTTTTCCAACACCATTTGTTAAAGTGGCTATCTTTCTTCTAGTGAGGGTGTTTGGCTCCTTTGTCAAAGATGAGGTATTTGAATATGTTTGGAGTTGTTTCTGCATCTTCTAATCTGTTCAGTTGATCCTTGGGTCTGTCTTTTTGCCAGTACCATGCTGTTTTATCACAGTAGTTTTATATTATAGTTTCGGGTTGGGGATTGTAATTTCCCCTGCCTTGCTCCTGTTGCCCAGGATTGTTTTGGATATTCTTGGTCTCTTCTGGTTCCAGATGAATTTCATGATTGTCCTTTATAATTCTGTGAAGTATGTTAATGGTATTTTGATTGGAATTGCATTAAATCTGTATAGTAATTTAGGAAGTATGGCCATTTCCACTGTGTTGGTTCTTCCTACCCAGGAACACAGCATATCTTTCCATTTTCTGAAATCCCTTTCAATTTCCTTTTTTAGAGAACTGTAATTTTTGATGTAAAGATCTTCTACTTCTTTTATTAGATGAATTCCTAAGTATTATTTTTTTGATGCTATTGTGAAAGGTATATCTTCTCTTATTTCTTTCTCAGTGAGTTTGTTATTTGTATATAGGAATGCTATTGACTTTTGGGTATTGACTTTGTATCTAGCTACACAACTGAATTTAGTTATTAAATCTAGAAGCTTTTTGGTGGAATTTTTGGAGTCTTCTATGTAGAGTATCATGTTGTCTGCAAATAATGGTAATTTAAGTTCTTCCTTTCCTATCTTTATTCCTTTTACTTCTTTCTCTTGTCTAATTGCTCTTGCTAATGTTTCTAGAACTGTATTGAATAATAATGGTGATGCTGGGCATCCTTGTCTTGTTCCAGATTTTAGTGTGAAAGCTTCCAGCTTCTGACTATTTAGCATAGTATTGGCCATTGGTTTGTCATAGATGGCTTTTGTCAGGTTTATATATACACTGTCTGTTCCTAATTTCTATAGTGTTTTTTATCATGAATGGGTGTTGGATTCTGTCAAAAGCTTTTTCTGCATCTATTGAGATGATCATGTGATTTTTGTCTTTGACTTTGTTGATATGGTGTGTTACATATATTGATTTGCATATATTGAACCATCCCTGCATTCCTGGGATGAATCCTACTTGGTCATAGTGTATAATCTTTTTGATAATTCGTTGCATTCTGTTTGCCAGTATCTTGTTGAGAATTTTTGCATCTGTGTTCATTAGGGAAATTGGCCCATAGTTCTCTTTTTTCAGTTGGATCCTTTTCTGGTTTTATTATCAGGGTAATGCTTGCTTCCAGGAATGATTTTGGAAATACTGCTTCCTTTTCAATTTCATTAAAGAGTTTGAGGAGTAGCAGTATTAGATCATCTCTGAATTTCTTGTAGAATTCAACTGTGAAACCATCAGGACCTGGGCTTTTCTTTGTTTTCTTAATTACCTCTTCAATTTCAATGGCTGATATTGGGTTATTTAGTATTTTTATCTCTTGATTCAGTTTTGGTAGTTCATATGTTTTTAAGAATCTGTCCATTTCTTCAGTATTTTCCACCTTGTTTGAGTATAGATTCTTGAAGTAGGTGCTGATGAGTCTTTGGATTTCTTGAAGTAGGTGCTGATGAGTCTTTGTGACTTCACCCCTTTGATTTTTTATTGCATGGATATGGATATTTTTGTTCCTTTTTTTGATAAGATTGGCTAGGCTTTTATCTATTTTGTTTAGTCTTTCAAAGAACCAACTCTTTGATTCGTTGATTGTTTGTATTGTTTTCTTAGTCACAATTGCATTAATTTCAGCTCTGATCTTAGTAATTTCCTCTCTTATATGAACTTTGGGTTTGACTTGTTCTTCTTCTAGATGTTTGAGGTTCAACGTTAAGTTTATTTGAGCTTGTTCTGTCTTCCTGATGTGGGAGTTCAGTGCAATAAATTTCCCTCATAGCACTGCTTTTGTTGTATCCCCTAGGTTCTGGTATGTTGTATTGGCAATATCATTTAACTGTATAAATTGCTTAATTCCTTTTTTAATTTCTTCTGTGACCCAACTGTTGTTCAGAAGGATGTTATTTAGTTTCCATTTGTTTATGAGGTTTTTTGGTTTCTGTTGTCATTAAATTCCAGTTTCATTGCACTATGGTCTGATAGTATGCATGGGATAATTTCAATTCTCTTACCTTTAATTAAGTATGCTTTATGATCTAATATGTGGTCTGTTTTGGAAAACAACCTATGTGCAGCTGAGAAGAATGTGTATTCTGCTGTTGTAGGGTGGAACACTCTGTAGACATTTACTAAGTCCATGTGTTCACAGATTTAATACAATTCTGATATTTCTTTGTTGATTTTTTGTCTAGTCGATCTATTTGTGACAGTTGGGTATTGAAGTCTCCCATTATAATTGTGTTAGTGTTTATTTGATCTTTCATGGTCCTTAACATTTGTTTTATGTAGTTAGGTGCACCAATATTTGGTATGTAAATATTAATGATTGTTATATCTTCCTCTTGGAGTTTTCTCTTGAGAAGTATGTTACGACCTTCTTTGTCCCTCTTGCTCAGTCTTGGTTTGAAATTCACTTTGTCTGAGATTAGGATAGCTACCCCTGCTTTTTTCTGGGTTCCTGTTTTGTGCAGTATTGTTTTCCATCCTTCGATTTTCAGTCTGTGAATTTCCTTTTGGGTAAAATGTGTCTCTTGTATGCAGCATATTGATGGATCTTGTTTCTTGATCCATTGTGCTAGTCTGTTTCTTTTGATTGGTGAGTTGAGACCATTTACATTGATGGTTACAGCTGTTATGTATTGACTTATCTTTGCCATTGAGCTTTTCTGTTGTTGGTTCCGTGTTTCGCCTCAGCTTGCCTTACCTGGTGGGTTCTTTTTATTAGTGTCCTTGTAATTATATGTTCCTTTTTCCTTTTCTAGGATAGCCTTCAAAATATTCTGTAGAGGTGGTTTGGAGGTGATAAATTTCTTCAGTTTTTCTTTATCATGGAAGTTTCTTATTTCATTGTGGAATTTGAAAGATAGTTTGGCCAGGTACATCAATCTGAATTGGAGAGTGTTTTAAGGCTTGATATATTTTGCTTCAGGCTCTCCTGGAGTTAAGGTTTTGTGTTAAGAAGTCTGCTGTGATTCTAATGGGTTTTCTTTTGTAGGTGATTTGGTTTTTTTCTCTGACAATTTTCAGTATTCTGTTCTTTTGTTGAATTTCTGGAATCTTGATTATTATATGTCTTAGTGTAGATTTATTTTGGTCATGGTTAATTGGGGTTCTATATGCCTCACTTATCTGTATGTCAAGTTCTCTTCTCATGCTTGGGAAATTTTCTGTCATTTCTTCTGTAAATAATCTTTTTAGATCTTCTGCACTCTCCCCTGCTTTTTCATTAACTCCAGTCACTCATATTGTTCTTCTTTGCATCATCTTGCAGCTGTTGTAGTGATTTTTCATAGTCTCTAGCTATTTTTAAGAGGTGTTTGTTTTCATTGTCACTTATTGCTGACCTATCTTCTAGGGCTGAGACTCTATCGTCGCTTTCATTTAATCTACTGCCTATACTTTCAAAAAAGTTTTTGATTTCTTGGCTATCTGTTTGGATCTGTTTCATGGGTTCCATTTCTTTACTAAGTTAAATGTTGAAGTTTTCCTTCATTTTTCCAAGCTCCTCTGTTTTTTTATTTGTGTCTACTCTGAATTCACTAAGTAGGTCTTTCATTATGTTTGTCATCTCTTTTTTAACTTGGGCAATTATTTCTATTCTGATGTTCTCTATAGCCTTACCTGTCTGTTTTTTAACTCCCACTTCCAAAATTTCTGAGAGTTTGGTTGGGTGTCTTCTGATTTTCCTCTATGTCCTTGTCCTCTGGATTTGTTCTAAGTGGGCTGGGGATCTGGGTTTGTGTTTTACTTTTGTGCCTTGTCATTTTCTTTGTATACATATATATTTCCCCCCTTTACTTTGTTCTCTGTGTTGATTTTATATTTTGTTTGTGGGAGGTTATGTTAAGACAAGTATCAATGCTTTTCAAGGAAGAGTCTGTCCTTATAGTGTCTTCTGGGTATATGCAGTTGTTGGCTCTTGTGTCAGTTGTATCTCCAGAGCTTTCCTCAGTGACATGGGTATGGTTGGCTCTACTTGGTATTGGTGAAGGTCTGAGGCTCCCTAGCAAGCCGCCCAGCAGTGATGGAGTTGCCAGTGGGCTAGGCAGGCCCTCTCTGGTCCGGGGGAGGGGACACTCCCAGGCCTAAGTCTCCCTGGCAAGCTGCTGAGCTGCGATGGAGTGGCCGGTGGTTTGGGCAGGCCCACCCAGTCTGAGGGTGGGTGGAATGTAGGTTTTCAGTTTTTAAATTAATTAACATTTTTTGGCCACTTCCTCACTCTCTGGCACTTACAATATCCTAGGCTTGGCTTCTGTTCTTTATGCCTCAGTCCCAGCGTCAGTCATTTCACAAAGAATCTCTGGGTCCCTTTATTGAGAAAATGGAGAAACCAAGACTGGGCACTGGGTGTGTGCATTCCTATTAGAGTCTTGTTGCTTCTGAGCATTTATAGCTGACAGTGATAAAGCATATGTGTGCATGCAAACCCATGTGTATGCACATATCTGTAAATATTTCTATATATAACCGTTTATATTTATATTAATTTAAATATGAATCCCATTCAAATCCATTACAAAATGCATCTCTCTAGTCTTCTCTCCTTGTTCATTTGCAAATTATCATTCCAAGTGTGAGAAAGCTGACTCTGACCATCCATTGTCCTTTACTTTTTAAATTTTAGTACACATACAGACTTCAGGAAAGTCCTTTCATATATTTGTAATAAATTAGATGATTTTTCACATGTGGCATTCCATCCTGTTATTTCCCCTTACTTCTTCAGTGATTTTTAAAATTTTTATACATTAAGGTTCATTCATTGTGTCATAAAGTCTGTGGATTTTGATAAATGCATGGTGTCACATATCCATAATTACAGCATCATACAGAACATCTTCATCACCCTGAAAGCCACTTATGTTTTGCACAGTCAGTTCCTTCCATCTGCTGCCCAAGCCTCTGGCAGCCATTGACCTTTTTACTTTTGCCTTGTTAGACTGTCACGCAAAATTGTGCACAGGAGATATGTGTGTGTGTGTGTGTGTGTGTGTGTGTGTGTGTGTATCCTCAAGTACGTAGCCTTTTCAGACTGCCCACTTTCACTTAGCAACATGTAGTTAAAGAAGAGGTAAGTCTTTTTATGGGTTGGTAACTATTTTTATCACTGAAGAATATGCCATTTCATGCATATACTATAGTTTATTGACCTATTGAAGGATTTTTGTGTGTGTGATTATAAAAGAAGCTATGCTAAAATTTCTGTAGAAGATTTGGTGTGGATATGTTTTCAAATAACTGTGTGAATATTCAGGAACACAACTGCTGAATTGTCCTCAGGCTATGTTTATCTTCATAAAAAATTACCAAAATGTCTTCTACAATGATCACATAGTTTTGCTTTCCTAAAAGCACTGACTGAGAATTCCTGTCACTTTACCTACTTGCCAGCATTTGGTTTTTTTTTTTTTAATTTAACAAGAACATGTATTGGTACATTGTATACGTAATGATCACATTCATCATGGTTATTTTGTACCTGTACATGATGTATCTTGGTCCCTACACCCCTTCCCCATCCCTCCCTTTCTGTCCCCTACCCTTCCCTATTTACAGCAGGTTTATTTACCTTTTTCCATTTTTTTCTCTTTCTCCTTTCTTTCCTTTTTTCCTTCCTTCTTTTCCCCCTTCTCCCTTTCTAGTTCTCCTCCCCTTTGAATATTATCTTTCTTTTACATGATATGTATCATACCTCTTTGTCCTTATTTGCACTTGTGGTTTCTCATACCAGAGAAACAGTTCAAAGTGGGCTCGGTACAGTGTTTGGTATGGCCAGGTTTTCTGTCTGTTGACCACTCTTCCAGGTGTGCAGCAGTGCCCCAGTGCTATCCTAAGACAGCTTTTAGATGATGAGTTAGCTCAGATAACATTTCAGATTAGTTGGTTAACTGATTTGTATTAGCTGACAAATCTGAGTAGCGTTTCATTGTTTTTAAAATAATTTAACTGAATTAAAAATACTTTATTTTGAACATCTATTCATACATCTCTCTATACTTAATACAGTATAAACATATTAATGACAGCAGGGAAAAGAATGTGATTCTTCTATGTAACTGTATTTAGATCATTCATTTCCTATAAAATGCACTATTAGTGCAAAGATTGATTATTAATTTTCTCATATGCTGTGTTGATGGATCAGTTTATTTATTAAAGGCTTGAAATCATTATTACCTTTCCTTTTTATGTTAAGAAGCTTGGATCAAGCTCATGGGGAAAGACCAAACTCATGGGGAAGAAGCCACAATATTTACATATCCTCAAAAAGGAAAATCCTGTGGAAGTGAGATTGCACAGTTATCAGGGAACAGAAGAATGAATGCAGGAGAAAGGGAGAGCCTGGGAACTGTATTATGGGATCATTGAGTGTTTGCTAAGAACAGACTCCTTTATCCAGCATAGTAGTGGAGTGTGGTGAGAATACCAGAGACTCAGCCATGGAAGAACAGATGGAGTCCCAGCTCTGAGACAGCTTCTCCTGGAGGAATTAACTGTGGGTGAGGAGTGATTGAGTAGCTACTGCAACATTCTCTTATGGTTATGTCACACGCTCTGTGGACTTAAATTATTTAAATGAAATACTTGAAATGTTATTTCATCATTTGCTACTTATACTTTGACTGCTTTTTGGTCCCCCCCCCCGCCACCCATTGTTTTGGAAGGATTTTACCCTAGAAATCCCCATGTGTAGTCCGCAGTGTGGCTGCTGCCTGCATGTCCACACCAGGCAGCCTGTTAGGGTCATATACTGCACATGGGGAGCATGTTTCTGGGATGAGTGAGTTTTCACTGCTCTCAGCGAGATCAAATTGTCAGCAGGGCTGCTAATCTGCAAATCTGCAAAAATAGCCAGAAAGATCCATGAATGTAAACATAAAAGGAGACTGTCAGAATTTTCATAGCTCTCAAGTTCGCCCATCAGACACCCTGAAGGCCTGAACACGTGGGACTGCAGCTTGGAGAATTGCCACTTCATCTTCCTAGGATACTTTGTTATTACCATTCATTGATCAGAGATTTTCAGCACTCTCTGAGTGAACCATTCAAGCCATCCATTTCCACCTTGGGCTTCTGTTTATAGTTGGAGTCTGCCAAACATGCAGACTAAATGAAAATATACCCTGCAGGAACCACGCATGGCATCTCTCCTAACAGGCCACAGTGCCTCTCCCAGGCGCGGCTGCTATGCCTGGGGAATCCGGGGAATCCGCTTCACCACTGCACCCTGCAGCCTGGAGCAGAATGGAAAGGGAGCATGGGAAAGGAATCCTGTGTGCAGACTGCCGTGCTTCTCTGATTGTGAGGGAGAGGTGTGGGTTCAAAGCACAGGTCGTGTGTCCCCAGGGTAACTGAGACTTGTGGGAGCAGCTCTCTTAGTGTCTCCAGCATGGAACCCTGGCTCTGTAGACCAGAGAGGTACTGGTTCCCAGACAGTATCTTCCTTATCAGTCTGACATCTCTACAGCATCTAAATAAGAAAAATCTTCCTGATGGCTCCCCGGTTCACAGCTCCAAATGCCAAGGAGGACAGCTCTGGGGTGGGGAGAGCAAGTCTGGCTACATGGAAGGTGTTGAGATGATTCAAAGGGCTCCTGTTGACAGAGCTGGGATGGCTTGACCTTTTCTGTGGACCACGTAGGCAGTGTTGTACCGGCTGTCATTTTGGGTGCTGGACAGCTTGGCTGCCCCAAAATAATCTCTCCCTGCCGTCTTGCCAGGTTCTGTAATTCCCACCACCAGAAACATCCTCCAGTTGAAGTGCTGTGTCTCCAGGAGGCCTGGGTCATAATGCAGCCACCCACTGGCAATGCCATACATTTAACCCATAACTTCCAGTCCTGGAGCTGGCCACGGAGAAGAGCTGCCACCTGTTGTAACCCAACACTACTTTGCTCGAGCATGCTTTTGACAGCCTCTTCACATAAGCAGGGGAAAGGGTGCTGCAAGCCCCACACCAGCAATGTCCTAGCTTTCTAGGAGAGACCTGCGGTTGGAGGTGTCTCCACTCTGTCCTCGTAGGGCTCGAGGTCAGACTTGGGATGCTAAGAGCAAGGTGAGAATGCAAGCAGAACCAAGGAAATGCACCTAAATTCATGGATTATGGCTCCAGGATGGAGTTGGGAATGCTTGGGTCACATCCTTACCCACGCCTACTTGAGAGGAGGGCAGCACTGTTCCCCTGCAAATATCCTGCCACTAGTCAGTAAAGGTGCCTATGGGCTTCATGGAAATTACCCTTTGGGTAGAGGAGGCACCTGCAAAAGAGAAACCACCATCGCTAAGTTGAGAACATTCCTGAGACTTAGTTTATCTCACAGATAGTCCGAGGGATCCTGGGACTTGGCCTGCTGCAGCTGTGTAGAAAATGTTCTTCACCCAGAGCCACAACTCCTCTTGGTCCTTTGCAGCCCTTTCTGGGGCTGACCAGCTTCCAGGACTGGAAGTTTCTGGGTGGTTAGAGGGTCATGTGCTCCTTTACACAACTGTATTCTCAGGATAGTTTTTGTGGCTGCCTTTTCTCTTCTATGGCTTGGGTTCTTTCCTAGTCTGGCTTCTCTCTGTGTTCCCTACAGGTGTAAAAGGTGGAGAAAATAGACCACGCTGTTTCCCTCCCTTCTTGCCCACTGCTCTGCCTGGAGCTGGGCCCCAGGTGCATGCTTCCCTATTCCCTGAACAGATGCTTCTGCAGGGCGCTGTCCCCAGCCTCACAGCCTGCATCCTAGTGCTGTGGACTTGGGAGCAGCATTTCTATGGCTGAGCTCCCTTGGACCTACCTAGAGGGTAGCAGAGAGCAGGCTCCCTGCTGAGCACGCAGGAGCCACAGGAAGGCAACAATGAGGAGCACAGAGACTGAAGTTAAGGAGTGAGGAGCTGAGACAGCAAGCCAAACCAGACGGGAAAAGAAATCAGAGAGATGGGGTCCAAAGATCAATAGCTGTGCCACCTGAAGAAGTTAGTTAATGTCTCTGAGCCTTAATTTTCCTTTGTAAATGATAGAATTGATGACAATGTCTGCTTCACGAGATATAATGAAAATCAAATGAAACGTTTTCTATGGCATGGTCAGCACTGTGATCCTGGTCCACAGTGAGGACTTGAAGCTGTTAGTTGTCATGGGTTACTGAGAGCCTCTTCAGTGGCATGGAGGATACAGTGGGAACAGGAAGTGAGGAAGGAAGTCTTGTTGGGAGGGGATGGAATTACGATGCTAATGTACAATTTAGGAAAGGGTGATGAATAGATTATTTTGAATGAAGGAAACTTAAACATGAGTGCATGTGTATTCAGAGAAAACAGCCAACAGAGAAGTCAGAGACATGGCAGTCAAGTGAAGCAGGGGGTGTCTTTTAGATCAAGTAGCTGAAGGACTTAATAGGAAGTAGGTGTGAGCTCAACCCAAGGATCATCATCAGAAAGGAGCGGAGACACCTCCTGCTTTGAAAGAAAGGAAAGCTGTATGAGGATAGGTGGATAGCTGGAGAGGTGGAAAGTGGTGGGAACAGAGGGCCCCATCAAGGGGAGAGAGAGAAAGTGAAAGAGAAGGAGAAGGAGGGAAGGAGAGAAGAAGGAAAAAATCATGAAGGTTCATGTGACTGGATGCTGGCAAGGCTGAGGTCTGCTGGAGACATGGGAGAGGGTTGCGACTGCAGCTTGGTTCTGGAGGCGGTTTCTCCCCTGTGGTGGAGGCCAGGCTCGCTCATCAAGATGTGGTCCACCAATATGATGGAAAGTGACCTACATGAAGCCTGTTGCTCTCAATGTTAGTCTCATCTGAAAAATAATTTAGAGTAATGTCTGGATAAATTAAGAACCTTGCCCTTGCCAAGTAGACCCATAAAATTAACACCTAATAATACTTCTTTCTAAACCTTTATCATTGGCTCTTTGTTCTCCAGAAGAAATAACATTGGCTTTGCATTGCAGGGATGGCCATCCTCTCTGCCATGCCATAGGTGTCCACTTCACAGCTTTCTTTTCTCCTTAAAACCTTCACTTAAAGCTTGGGCCATCTCTGTGGAGCCAGCCCAGCTGTCTGGTCCCAACACTTGACCTCAGCACCCTGGTAGTTGTACGCACGTGCCCATTCCGAGTGTGAGCCCTAGTGCACGCCAGGACCACGGGGTCCTGGCCAGTGACATGAGCCATATTGGTCTCTACTGAGTAGACTGGGCCTGAAGATGACAAGCTTTTTGTCTCATTGTCAGGCCACTGAGTCATTTAGTTGCTTACTGATTCAGTAAATGTGACAGTGCTACTAACAGCTTGAGCCAAATTTGATTTATTGGTGAAATTAAATTCTATACTTCCACAGTGATGTCAGTACTTCCTGGGTCTTAAAACAAAACAAAACAACAAAACGAGGCAGAACAGCAACTGCAAGCTTAACTGGTTAATCCGTGAATTGTCCTGGGCCAGTTGCTCTTGGATGTCATGAGACCAAGGCTCATTCTTTTCTGATGAACCTAAAAAGAATCCTCCTCTTAAATTCTCAGTGGGGTTAAGCCATTAAAATAAAACACTAAGTACTCTCTCAGAGTACTTTTGGGAAATCTTGTGATTTGTACTTTTGAGGATCTGTTAATGACAGGATTACGACTAAAGCCAGTTTTCTTTTTTGCAGAATGTAACAAGATTTTTAAATAAGATAAATGTTTGAGGAACAGTTGTTACTGATACTAAGCTACAAGTTTGATTGGTCTCTTCAGTGGTGTAAAGATGACTCGATATTAGCTATGAAAAACTCAATACATAAACGATAGTGTTGCTTCACCCTGTAAAACCATTCCTGCCAATCTCTTGCTAGGAAGAGCACAGCTTCTTTTCTACTTTAGGAAAAACCAGCTGTGAAAAAGCCATTATACAATAAAATAAAATTGCATAATCCCAACATTCGCCTCCCCTGGGGAGTGACTCGGGTCGTCCATTTGAGTAAGCAGTCCAACCTACCCGCCTGAGAGTGGAACTAATGAGCAGAGACAGGACTGAAATCTGAGCTTCCAGGACTAAAGTCTGGGCTGCTCAAAAAGTAAAATGGGGCTTGTCGCAAATGAGCCTGCACAGACATCTATTATGTCTTCATGTGCGTGTAGATGTGTGGTTCCGTATCATGTTATTTTGCTTCTTAAATTGAAAACAAGCAGCCGTGTGACTTGAGGGCTGGCTGGAGGTCGCTGGAGACAGAGGTAAATTGTTTTTCACCTAGTACCGGTCACAATGCTGAAGAGGTATCTTGGCGATATGAAAGAACGCGTGTAAAGTTTCTGGTGGGGATGTGGAAGAAGACTTTGGGCCAGGGGCACAGAATGAGGATGAACACAGCCCACTGGTGGTGTGTGTGGGACTTGACTGCTGAGTGCAGCTGAGTCGCAGCCTGGGCTCCTTGGCTGCTGGTTGTTTTTGTCATCTGAGGAAGGTTTCTGGGACTGGAGGACTGGGGTTAGGGTTAGATGCTGTCAGGGACACCAGGCATTCCCCAGGAAACCAGAAGGATGAGGCCTCAACTTACACTCCAATGCTCAAGGATGCCAAGGACATCCAGTATTAAGAAACCTGACAGAACAGGGTAAATGTGAGAGTGCAGAAAAACAAGATAGAAGTCAAATCCAGAATGAATGGAACAAAGTATTTGATTGGATTTTAGTTGCATTTGAGAAAAATCTACATCCTGTCTGGACTGTCTGACTCAGATTTCCTCATGGTCTTTCACGGAGCCTTTGCTAGGTAAGTGGAATCTAGAGAAGTGAACTAAGATGTCCAGTGGAATAAATTTCTAAACAAAATACTGAAGGAGCTCTGTGCCTACTTTTAACATGAATTTTGCTGCCCAGTGATACAATACCATGATTTGAACATGGCATCCAATGTTCATGTGTTGGAAACTGAATCTCCAATGCAACAGTGTTGGGAACTGGGATCAAATAAGAGGTGATTAGGTCACAAGGGCTCTGCCCTCTGGAATGGATTAGTGTCACCATCTGGGATAGTTACCCTAAGAGTGAGCTTATTAGTGGGAATGAAAACTAGTACAACCATTCTGGAAATCAGTATGGAGATTTCTCAAAGGCCTGAGTTTAGAAATTCTGTGCAACCCAACTATCCCTCTGCTAGGTGTCTTCCCCAGAGAGCTAAAGTCATCATACTACAGAGATAGTTGCACAGCAATGTTTATAGCAGCAAAATTCATAATAGCTAAATTCTGAAAGCAGCCTGTATATACATCCACAGATGACTGGATAAACAAAATGTGGTATCTATATATATAATGGAATACTACCTGGCTATAAAGAAGTGACAAATTTAGAGTCATTTGTAGGAAAATGGGTGGATCTGGAAAGGATAATATTGAGTGAAATAAACCAGACATGCAAGCTTGAATACCATATGGTATTTGTCATTTGAGTGAGGCAAAATACAAAGAAAATGATTAAGCGATGGATACAAAGAGACAAGGGGACAATTCTTGTCCATTAGGGAAAGGGCCCAAAGGAACAAGAAGAAGGGTAAGAAGGAGGGGAATGGAAATTCAGAGGAATAAAGATATGCCAAATATAGGGACCTAATAAAACAAAACAAAAAACAAAACCAAACCATGAGCTCACTTCAATAGCAATAAGAGGTGGCTAGGATGTTACAGTAACATCTATAGTATGTAATACAGTTAACTATATGTAGTTGTAACTTAATACTGCATCTTTGTGTTTGTTTGTTTACCCTTACATGTAAATGGCACCATGTATTAGGGTCTATATGTTTGCATAAATGTAGGTAAATTTTAATTTTTATAGTAAAAGCCAGTCAGGCCCCTTGCTCTCCTGGGCTGTTAACACACTGCTTTTCTGATGTCCACTGTGGAAAGATGTGGTATGGAAGCCCTCTTTACATGCCCACACCTTGGCATGGGGCTTCCTTCCTTCAGAGCACTGAGAAATGCATTTCTTTCTTACTAAAGTACCCAGCCTGCAGCATTCTGCTCAATCAACATGAATAGATGAAGGGTGCTGAGACTTGGCAGCGTGGATTTAGAGTTGAGTGAAATGGGAGAATGTTGAGGGAGTGATCCGAATAGCTTTGGGGAAGAGAACCCCCAAGGAAGAGACCATAGCGATGCCTGGCATACTCAAGTTGAAAGGAAGGGCATTGGGACTGCAGCTGAGTGAGTGCTTAGAATGATGGGAGGTGGGGTAAGATCACGTGGAGGCTCTTCCCAAGTGAAACAAAGAAAGCTGGCATCTGCTTCTCTCGAGACAGAGCACTCCAGCTTCCGTGTGGGACACGGACCGGGAGAGCAAGGGGAGGGGCAGGGCCAGGTAAGAGACTGGGCAAGAGGGGAGCAGCTTGGACCAGACAAGTAGAATTTTTGTGATGATAAAATTAAACCACAAAGCTTGAGTCTAGGTCTTTTGTATGCACAGCATATAAAGAGATTTCTGAATTATATTGATGACAGCAGTATATTATATAGTGGTTATTCTGACTCCTTTAGCATCTTTTAGGGTTGGTATTATAAAATTCAAAATGTCAAAGAATTTTGAGTATTTTTTCTCCCCCAATTAGTTAAAAATAGTTATTTTCTCTCCTTTAATTATCTAGTTGGAATTTAAACACCATCATTTTAAAGGTAGCTCAAATTAATTATACAAATGAAAATAAACACTTAAAGTACACAACTAAATGAATTTTGACAGTGTACACACCCACGAAACTATCACCAAATCAAGATGTGGAACATTTCTTTCACCTCCAAAGGTCCCTCACACCTCTTTACAGTCTGCCTCTCCCTCAGCTGCCAGCCTCATCTCGCCATGGAGCTGAGCTGTGTCACTATGTAGCAGTTTGTATTTTTAGAATTATATATAATTGAGAGTCTTGATGTAACGCCATACTGCTTATTATTTATTTCAACACTTATTTTTGGTCACATACTAATTCTGTTGTATGGATATGGAACATATTTTCATTCCTTCATTTCTCAGTGGACATTTTTCTCCCAGTGTAGTAGATGAATATGTTCAAATTCTAACCTTCAATGTCTGACCTTGTGAACATGGTATCTGCAGATGTAATTCACTAACACGAGCTCTTACTAGTAAGACTAGGGCAGGCCCTGTATCCTATCCCTGGTGTCCTGATGAGGAAGGACAGACACACAAAGACATTTAGGGAAGAAGGCCACTGACCATGGAGGCAGAGACAAGCGATGCCATGTCAAGCCCAGGATGCTAAGGATCACCTGGCAACCACCAGAACTTGGAGAGAGATGTGGAAGGAATTCTACCCTAGACCCTTCAGAAGGAACCCTGCTGCCGACATGGTGGGTTCAGGCTTCTGACCTTCTCAACTTTGGGAGAAAAGCATTTCTGCTGTTTGGGGCCACTCTGTTGGTGGAAGTCTGCTGTAGCAACCCTAGTGCATGGATGCAAGTTTCTGGCTTTCTGAATAAGGCTGCTGTGAAGGTTCACATACATGCTGTGTGAATGTGTTATCACTTCTCATTGATGACATGGGGGGCTGGGACATACATTTAACTTCTCAGGAAACTTCAAAACAGGTTTGCATGGTGGTTGTACACTTTCATTCTCACCAGCAGGGTATGACTCTTCAAGTTTCTCTATCTCTTTGCTGAAACATAGTCTTGCCAGTAGGTTTAATTTCATCCATCTTAATAGGTATTCAGTTGTATCTTTTTGTGGTTTTAATTTGCACTTCCCTAGTGCCTTTTGGCCTTTTATATATCCTCTGTTTTATTTTAAATTTATTTTATTTTAATGGTATATTTTAGATATACATAATAATAACATTCATCATAGGGGATTTGTACCCATACATGATATATCTTTTTGCTTCTTTTTTTCCCCATTTCCCTCCCCTCCATTCTCCCCTCCTCCTTCCTTATTTAGAAAAGATTAATTTCCATTTTTTCCTTCCATTTCTTATTTCTCTTGTCCCTCTATTCCTTTCCCCCTCCCTTGTTCCCATTCCCATTTGGACATTTTCTTCCCTTTCCCAATATAATACATTTTAGTCTTTATTTACACTTTCAGTTTCTCACACCAGAGAAACTATGTGGTATTTAAACATGTGTGTCCGATTTATTTCATTTAAGAGTATGGTCTCAAGATGCATCCATTTAACTAGGAATATCTCAAGCTTATTCTTTATAGCAGAGTAGTACTCCATTGTATAAAAAACCCCCACATTTTCTTTATCCATTCTGCTGTTGATGGGCATTTGGGCTATTTCCAAGATTTAGCTATTACAAACTGTGCTGCTATGAACATGGGTGTGCATATATCACTGTGGTTTGATGCTTTTAATTCTTTTGGAAAGATATCAAGAAGGGGAATAGCTGGATCAAATGGAATCTCTAGTCCTAGTTCCCTGAGGAATCTCCACACTAATTTCCATAGTGGTTGCATCAGTCTACATTCCCACCAACAGTGGAGAAGGGTTCCTTTTTCTCCACAGCCCCTCCAGCATTTGTTATTGGCTGATTTGTTGATGATAGCCATTCTTTCTAGAGTGAGGTAGAATCTCAGGGTTGTTTTAATTTGCATCTCTCGAATGGCCAGTGATGTTGAACATTTTTTCATAAGTCTATTTGCGGTTTCTACTTCTTCATCTGACAAGTGTCTATTCATTTCTGCTGCCCACTTTTGGATTGGGTCTTTAAATTTGGGGGGGGGTCTGAGCTTTTTGAGTTCTTTATATATTTGAGATGTTAGTCCTTTGTGAGAGGAACAGTTCGTAAAAATTTTTTCCCATTCTGTGGGTTGTCTCTTGCTGTGTTGGTAGTTTCTTTTGCTGTGCAAAAGCTTTTTAATAAGATCAGGTCCCAGTTGTTGATTCTTTGTGATATTTCCTGGGCAGCTGGGGATTGGTTCATGAAGTCCTTGCCTGCACCTATGTCTTCAAGATTTCTGCCTATCCTGTCTTCCAGTAGATTTAGTGTTTCTGTTTTAATATTTAGATCTTTGATCCACTTTGATTTTAGCTTAGTGCCTGGGGAAAGATACGGGTCTAGTTTTAACCTTCAGCATGTGGAGAGCCAGTTTTTCCAGCAGCATTTAACAAAGAGACTATCTTTCTTCCAGTGAGGTTGTTTGGCCCCTTTGTCAGAGATAAGGTGACTGAGAGTGTTTGTACCTGTTTCTTCATCTTCTAATCTGTTCCATTGGTCCTGGGGTCTGTTTTTGTTCCAGTACCATGCTGTTTTTATTACAGTAGCATTGTAATATAGTTTTAGGTCAGGGATTGTGATGGCCCCTGCTTTGCTTTTGTTACCCAGAATTGCTTTTGCTATTCTAGGTTTCTTTTGGTTCCAAATGAATTTTAGGATTGTGCACTCTAATTCTGTGAGGTTTGCTATTGGTAATTTAATTGGGATTGCATTAAATCTGTATAGCAGTTTTGGGAGTATGGCCATTTTCACTATATTAGTTCTTCCTACCCAGGAGCAAGGGATATCTTTCCATTTTCTTATATCTTCTTCAATCTCCTTTTTCAAAGTACTGCAGTTTTCATTGTATAGATCTTTTACTTCTTTTGTTAGATCGATTCCTAGGTACTTCATTTTCTTGGATGCTATTGTGAAAGGTGTTGTTTCCCTAATTTCTTTCTCGGTGAGTCTGTTGTTTGTGTACAGGAATGCTATTGATTTCTGAGTGTTGACTTTGTATCCAGCTACACTGCTGAATTTGGTTATTAAATCTAGAGTCTTTTGGTGGAGTTTTTGGGGTCCTCTATATAGAGAATCATGTCATTTGCAAATAATGATAATTTAACTTCTTCTTTTCCTAACTTTATTCCTTTTATTTCCTTCTCTTGTCTGATTGCTCTGGCTAATGTTTCCAGAACTATATTGAATAAGAGTGGACATCCTTGTCTTGTTCCAGATTTTAGAGTGAAAGCTTTCAGTTTTTGACCATTTAGAATGATGTGGGCTGTTGGTTTGTCACAGATGGCTTTTATTAGATTGAGACAAAGACCATCTATTTCAATTTTCTGCAGGGTTTATTTTTTATCATGAATGGGTGTTGGACCTTGTCAAATACTTTTTCTGTGCCTGTTGAGATGATCATATGGTTTTTGTCCTTGGCTCTGTTAATATGGTGTACCGCATTTATTGATCTGCATATGTTGAACCATCCCTGCATCCCTGGAATGAATCCTACTTGGTCATAGTGTATAAGCTTCTTGATAATTTGTTGTATTCTGTTTGCCAATATCTTACTGAGGATTTTTGCATCTATGTTCATGAATGAGATTGGCCTGTAGTTCTCCTTTTTTCTTAGATCCTTCTCTGGCTTTGGTATCAGGGTGATGCTTTCTTCCAGGGGTGAATTTGGGAGTATTGCTTCTGTTTCAATTTCGTTAAAGAGTTTCAGAATTAGTGGCATTAAATTGTCTCTAAATTTCTTGTAGAATTCTTCAGTGAATCCATCAGGATCTGGGCTTTTCTTTGTTGGTAGGTTTTTAATTACTTCTTCAATTTCAGTGGCTGATTTTGGGTTATTTAGAGTTTTTATATCTTCTTGATCCAGTTTTGGTAATTCATATGTATCTAGGAATCTGTCTATTTCTTCTGTATTTTCGATCTTATTAGAATACAGGTTCTCAAAGTAGGTATTGATGATCTTTTGGATTTCTGCTGAATCTGTTGTGATTTTACCCTTTTCATTCCTAATTGTATGAATTTGCGTCTTTTCTTTCCTTTTTAAAATAAGGTTGGCTAAGGGTTTGTCAATTTTATTTAATTTTTCAAAGAACCAACTCTTTGATTCATTGATTCTTTGTATTGTTTTCTTAGTTTCGATTGCATTAATTTCAGCTCTAATCTTTATAATATTCTCCCTTGTATGGGCTTTGGGTTTGAGTTGCTCTTCTTTTTTCTAGAAGCTTGAGGTTCAACATTAGGTTGTTTATTTGAGCTTGTTCTGTTTTTCTGATATGGGCGTTCAATGCTATAAATTTCCCTTGTAGAACTGCTTTCATTGTGTCCCACAAATTTCGGTAGATTGTATTGGCGTTATCCTTCAGTTGCAGAAATTGTCTAATTTCTTCTTTAATTTCTTCTCTGACCCACTCATTGTTCAAGAGTGTGCTATTTAATTTCCATGTGTTTGTGGAATTTTTGTGGTCCCTTTTACTGTTTATTTCCAGTTTCAATGCACTGTGGTCTGATAGTATGCATGGGATAATTTCAATTCCTTTGGATTTACTTAAGAATGTTCTATGAGCTAGTATGTGGTCTATTTTGGAGAAAGTCCCATATGCAGCTGAGAAGAATGTGTATTCTGATGTCGTAGGGTGGAATACTCTGTATACGTCTACTAGGTCCATTTGTACAAGAGTTTGGTTTAGTTCTGATATTTCCCTGTTGACTTTTTGTCTAGTTGATCTGTCGATTTGTGACAGTGGGGTATTGAAGTCCCCCATTACAATCGTATTGGTGCTTATTTGGTTTTCCATGTCCGTCAATATTTGCTGTATGTAATTAGGCGCACTGGTATTAGGTGCATATATATTTATGATTGTCATCTCTCCTTCTTGAGTTGTTCTCTTTACAAGGATGTAGTGACCTTCTTTGTCTTTCTGAATGAGTCTTGGCTTGAAATCCACTCTGTCTGCAAATAGAATGGCTACCCCTGCTTTTTTCTGGGTTCCTGTTGCATGAAATATTGTTTTCCATCCTTTGACTTTCAGTCTATGAATTTCTTTTTGAATTAAATGTGTTTCTTGTATGCAGCAGATTGCTGGGTCTTGCTTCTTGACCATTCTGCCAGTCTGATTCTTTTAATTGGCGAGTTGAGACCATTTACATTGATAGTTATAACTGACATATGTTGACTTATTCTTGTCATATTATTTACCTGTTCTTGGCTTCCTAGTTTTCCCTTCTGGTTAATTACCTTCCTTGCCTGAAGGAGTCATTCTGTTGCTATTCCTGAGTTGTAGTCCTCATTTTCTCTTTCCAGAATGTCCTTCAGGGTATTTTGGTGTGCTAGTTTGGTGGTCACGAATCTCTTCAGGTGTTCTTTGTCATGGAAGTATCTTACTTCTCCATCAATTTTGAGAGGCAGTTTTGCATGGTACATCAATCTGGACTAAAAGTTGTCTTTTGGGGCTTTAAATACTTCACTCCAAGCTCTCCTTAGCTTGAGGGTTTGTGTTGAGAAGTCTGCTGTGATTCCGATGGGCTTTGCTTTGTAGGTTATTTGTTTCTTTTCTCTAACAGCTTTCAATATTCTGTTCTTGTTTTGAATTTCTGGAAACTTGACTATTATATGTGTTGGGGTAGATTTTTGTTGACCATGGCTAATTGGAGTTCTGTATGCCTCACTTATCTGTATGTCCAGTTCTTTTTCCTTACTTGGGAAATTTTCTGCCATTATTTCTGTGAACAGGCTTCTTATGTGATTTGTGTTATCTCCTGCTTTTTTATCGACTCCAATCAATCTTATGTTATTTTTCTTTGTGTCATCCAGCAGCTGTTGTATTGTTTCTTCATGGTCCCTTACCATTTTGAAGATCTCTTTCTTTTCTTGATCATTAATCACAATCTTGCTTTCTATATCTGAGATTCTCTCTTCACATTGTTCCATTCTACTGCCAATACTTTCAATGGAATTTTTAATCTCTTGGCCATCTGTTTGGATCTGTTTCATGGATTCCATTTCTTTCCTGTGTTGGGCATTTATAGTTTCCATCATTTTTCTAAGCTCTTCTATTTTTTTAATTGGTATCTGCTCTAGAGTCACTGATCATTTCTTTCACTCTGGAAATGATTTCTGTTTTGATGTTTTCTAGAGCCTCACTCATCTGCTTTGTTACTTCTGCTGTTACTGCTTCCAAGAGTCTGGGTGGGAAGCTTTCAGATTATTCCACTTCATTACCCCCTGGATTTGCTTTTTGGTGAGCTGGAGGTTTGGGGTTGCATCTTATTTGTGTGTCTTCTCATTTTCTATTTTTTTCTTCTTTAGTTTAGTTCCTGGGTTGATGCTCATAAATTGCCTGTGGCAGGTAGCTTTTTTTGTTAGTTTTGAGAACCATTTGGAAGTGACTGCTTCCTCAGAGATGTCTTACAGGTGTAGCTGGGTTTTGTGTTATGAGCCTGTTGGAAGATTTTGCCTTTTCAATTTATTGGGGTTGAGAAGTTGCTGTCTATTTGGCCAGCCCCTAGTTGTTTGGCTGTGGCCTATAGTGTTATTTGTGACCTTCTGCCACTCTTAGTCTTGGCATGCAAGGAAGAACTGAGTAGAATAGTTCTGTCACCTTGGCTAAAGTATTACCACCAGCAACAACAATAGCATCAGACACAGTCTAGAAAATAACAAACTGTAGTAACTATTGATTTGCCACCTTAAATCTTATGAACTAGATTTGTGGTTGTAGAACAATATCCAAAATAAACCCAAAACTTTTATGCAGTAAATATGCCCTTGATATGGTGATTTTACTCTCAGGGGAAAAATTCAAAAGAGATTAGGACGAAAGAAAAGAGAAATGGAAAAAGAGAAAGAGATGAGAAGCAAGGTTGGAAGCCAGGGGAAAATTATGCAAACTTTGGGGAACTGGTAAAAAAACAGAAGAGAAGGAGAGAAGGAAGAAGTTAAAATAAGACAAAACAAAAAAATAATAGCACAAAACTAGAAAGTCACTTTCCTATGAAAACAAGAAAGAAAAAAAAAACAGGAAAAAGAAGAGCAGAGAGGGGGAAAAATATTAAAAAAAAAAAAGTCTGCTTCCAGGCATGTCTCTGCTGTCACTGGTAGACAGAGTAGACAGACCCAGGTCCTTGTTGATTAATGCCAGCAGGGCATTAATAGATTTTGGCAGGGTAGTGAATGTTCCTAGCTGGGTTCAGTAGCAAGGCTTCACCCGTTCTATTGAAGTTCAGCCTCATCACTGGCTGTGGGATTGAAATCCAATTTGTTCAGCTGGGGACACACTGTGTGTCTCCCACTGGCTTGGACTCAGTTCCCTGCCAGTTTGAACTTGGCTCCTTTGCCTCCTGCCAATTTGAGTTTGAACTCTGCTCCGCCTTGTCCTGCCTTGCTTTGCCTTGCCCCACCTTGCCCCACCTTGCCCCGCCTTGCCCTGCCTTGCCCCAGTACCAAAAGCTGCTAGCAGTTTTTCTGAGTTCTGAGCTCAGCCCCTTTCCAAGATGCTGATTGGCTGATCACCACCCTCTCCTGGGGGCTGTCTGAGATCAAATGACTCAGGTAACTCACCAGCCACTGCAGTCTTCAGTGTCCACCTCTCTTCTCTGTTTGTGTGTCTCTCCATGGAGGTGTCTGGGGCCTCCAGTAGTCACCAAACATCCGCAGGCTCAAACTGCATCACTCGCACCAAGAGCTGGAGCCACAAGTTGGGGCTGTGAGCTGGGCTGTGAGCCGGGCCATGCACAGGGCTGTGAGCTGGGGCTGTGACCCAGGCAGCAAGCTGCTGCAGTGAGCCGGGCTGTGACCCGAGGCCATGAGCCCAGACTGTGACCTGGGGCTGTAACCCAGGGGCTGCAAACTGGGCCAGCGAGGCGGGGCTGTGAGCTGGAGCTCTGGGAGAGAGCGCCGTCTGTCCATCACCTTCTTCTTCTGGGCTGGTCTCTCCTTTTGCTTTCCCCGTGAGCTTCAGTTCTTTCTTCAGCTCCCTGCTGGGTCCGGAGAACACACTTCCCTCCTTCTCTTCCCAAAATTGCTATATTCCAGTGTCTGGACAACAGATCTTGGACAGGATCTTACTCTGCTTCTCTCCACTCCACCATGTCCCCAAAAGTCCCTTCTGTGTTATTTTTATTGGAAGTTTGTCTTATTATTTTACATGAAAGTCTTCTATCTATCATCTTTCTAATCTATCTATGCCTAAATATATATATACACACACACACATATATATACATATATATAGAAAACATTATTTCATTCTTTGGGCTTCCTTTTTATTTTTTTAATGGTGTTTTTCGAAAAGCTCGAATTTTGATGAGATTCAACTTGTCAAATTTTCTTTTGTGTTTTATGCTTTTTTTTTGATTTTCTAAGAAAAAAACAGAAGTCCAGTTATGCCCCAGGAAATAATGCTTTCTGCCCTTTTCCTAACTCTTATGTTCTACAGCCCTCCTTCTGTGCTTGGCTTTGCACACTAAGTTTCCATTTCAATATTATATCTCATTGTAATGTTTCAAAGACATTTAAGCCAATCAAAGATCCAGGTTTAAATTAAATTCATTCATTGAATCAGAGTGACAATTGGCAAATCCATCACTAAACCTCAAGGCCTCGAACCCCCTCCTGGTGGATGGTACTTGTCTATCCAGCCTCTGCTGGCATTTGTCTACCCAGCCTCTGCTGGTGAGTGTTGGCTTTGCAGCCCCAGTCTTGGCTCCAGGGAGGAGTTGAAGACAAAGATGAAGAATGTGGGACAGAAGACAGGGTGAAGAGCAAAGGTCTGTTTTGCCCAAGCCACAGACCTGGTGAGGGCCAGCTGCGATTTTAATATAACTTTGTCAGCCTGGTCACACAAAGAACTTCCCATTTTAAGACTCTTCTGACTACAACAGTTGCTATTTTAGATGGTAAGGAAAACATTTAAAAATTGTGCTGAATGTTGTTGTGAGGGTTCAGGGAGGGTTTAATTGCAAACTATGGGAGAGGGGGAAGCCTGGAGATGTTCTTAAATTGAGTGTCCATTTGACTCAGATTTATGTATAATTAGATTCGAATTGAAACATCCTAAGTCTGTAATGTTGAGACACTGTAGGAATGATCAAAATCTAAAAGGACCATAGAGCCTAATTACCGACATATGATATCACAGTATATATCTAAACTAGGTTATTGATGTTTATATCACAAGCAGAATTTTCACTGGTTGTTTTACCTTTGGATTCAAAACATTATCTGGCTGACTTCTTCCTCCTTTTCAAACCTCCTGGCACTCCCTGAAGCTGGGTTGAAGGATGAGTTACAAGGTGAGGAGAGGTGTTAGGGAGCCTACAGCTCACAGTCCTGGAGGGCAGCGAGTGTGTGGGGCAGGTTTGGGGAAATGCTGCCTTGTGGAATTCCAGAAGGACTTGGTCAGCCTGACTGGGTGTTTGCCTCCCAGTGATGGGTGACATTGTAAACTCACTGCTCTTTATGGATCAAATGTTTTGCTCTGTGGCCACCCAGCTGGGGGACTGGCACTTGGTCTCCCAGAGAGTTTGGGGTACTCGAGGAGGGGAGGATCCTCCTGCTGGAGCAGGGATACAGGTGAGGAGCATAGAGGAGAGAAAAGACACCTGCTCATCTTCTCAGGGAGCAGTCATGCTTCAGGAGGAGGGTGTCACTTGAACTTAGCACTGAGACGGTCCTGAGCACCTGAGATGGGAATCAGACTCAATGCACATGGTAATTTGACAGATAAGTTAGAGACATAGGCTCCATGTTTTCATCATATGCTGTGAATACAAACATTTCAAGTATACATATTGAGCCCCAATACTCCCATACATGCTTAATACACATGTACAACTCTCATGTGCACTTACAAAAAACAGATAAAATATACATTAAAATGTAAAATACAGATAAAATGCATATTTAAAGTGAATTTAATTTATTAATAATATAAAATGCTATTTGATATCACTATGAAATTTTAACAGTGATACTTTGGAAGTGGAAGATATTACATTTCTAAATTTTTAACAAATTAGTTCAAAAACCAGTGGGCTTTTTCCTGCAAGTTTTCAAGCTGATTTTTGTAGGTGTTAACATCATTTTTAGTGATAATATCACATACTAACATTTCTTAACATTAATGTTTCCAAACATTTCCAAAATGTTCTTTCTGGAGCATGAATTTATTTTTCACTCATTTTAAAATAGGAGTTTTACTTTGGAAGAAGTTTTAAAAGTGATTTCCTTTGGCTAATGCCATGGAGCATATTGCAGATGGCTTTGTCATCAGAAGGAAGGTCAGCGAGTTGGGGACCCTTGCTGCTTTGTGGAAGACAAACATGGAACTCAGCCCTAGGCTTGCCAGCCCTTTTGAAAGTGCTCTGTGATAGGATAATCAGCGTTAACCTGTGAAATGTAAGTAAAATATTATATCCTATGCAACCAGTTCATATTGGCCTACTTTGAAGCTCCTGTCTGGTGAGTTTCAGCCTCAACTGTGTAGCCTTGTGGTGTGTCGCATGTCTCAATGTCCAGCTCTTCTGGCAAACCTGCCATAGGGGACGCAGTGGGAAGTCTTTCTCATAGTTTCAGTAAATTTAGCTGTCCTAGTGGTCATTACTTCTATAGGTTTCCTGTGAATTTTGGTTTTATTAAATAAATTATTCACTATTAACATTCTATTCCTTATGGCACGTCTTTTATGTGGAGGATCACAAAAGTCATTTATCATCTAGTTCATTAGTGAAAGTGTACCCAGCAAATATCATAAACTGAGAAAAACTGCAATTATTAGTACCTTCATTCAACTCTATTACAAACAGCATTAAATCTGTATAGCAGTTTTGGGAGTATGGCCGTTTTCACTATATTGGTTCTTCCTACCCAGGAGCAAGGGATATCTTTCCATTTTCTTATATCTTCTTCAATCTCCTTTTTCTTTTTTTATTTTTTTTTTAATTTTATTTTAAACCAAGAACATGTATTGGTACATTCTACATACAATGGTCACATTCATTACATTAATTCTGTACCTATACATGATGTATCTTGGTTCTCCCCCCTCTCCCCCCTCCCCTCTGCACCCTCCCTCCCTATTTACAGCAGGTTCATTTATCATTTTCCATATCAATCTCCTTTTTCAAAGTGCTGTAGTTTTCATTGTATAGATCTTTGACTTCCTTCATTTGATTCCTAGGTACTTCATTTTTTTGGATGCTATTGTGAAAGGTGTTGTTTCCCTAATTTCTTTCTCGGTGAGTCTGTTGTTTGTGTACAGGAATGCTACTGATTTCTGAGTGTTGACTTTGTATCCAGCTATGCTGTTGAATTTGGTTATTAAATCTAGAAGTCTTTTGGTGGAGTTTTTGGGGTCCTCTATATAGAGAATCGTGTCATTTGCAAATAATGATAATTTAACTTCTTCTTTTCCTATCCTTATTCCTTTTATTTCTTTCTCTTGTCTAATTGCTCTGGCTAATGTTTCCACTTTTTAAGCCATGGAAGAATGTTGTGAGGGTTTTTCTTCAAACAAGAAATCTCCCTGGAGACTGTGATGTTCACTTGAAGAGCACGTGTGGGTGGGGGTTCCTCTATAACACCCACACCAGGCTTTGATACACTCTTGCCTTGTGTCGCATATAACCCTGACATGCAGACCACGTTAGGGGACAGTGACAGTTTAAGTATTAATACTCAGGAATCTTAATTTCTTTATCATTTTTATGTAAAGAGAAAAATAGAATTGCTGGCATTTTCTCCCTGTACCCCATTGGATTATCTGACGCCCCCTGGTCAATCTAGGCCACTTTGGAGACAGCTGTGTTTCAGCACTGGCTGCAGGGTCTGATTATCTTTTGCCTGTTTCCCCGAGTCCTAATATTTGCCTGTGATTCTGAGAACAATTCTTCATCTCTCTGGGGAGCAAGCCTGGTGGTCATCAACACAGCATCAAGACATGCTGTCATTCTGGGTTTCTCTCTTCATTGGGCCTGGGTTTCTTGCATTTTCAGTGGCTACAGAGGCAGAAAGGATGCTTCAAAAGAGAGATTCTGCATCCCTAAGATTCCTCAGCATCTACACAGGGAAATGACCCTCCTACCCTTCACTTCCTCCTTTCCACTGTGACACACATGGATACCCTCTGCACCTCTCACACCTTCAGGGGTATCTGCATATAAATTTTAAGTCCGAATTATTCTAGAGAAATACATTATCTTTTGTCTCTCTCTGTCTTTTGTATGTGTGCAGACATACTCACATGTACATGGACACATTGTGGTGTGGGCTACTGGCTT
The DNA here is from genome assembly GCA_004026905.1 of Hystrix cristata. Lineage (NCBI taxonomy): Eukaryota > Metazoa > Chordata > Mammalia > Rodentia > Hystricidae > Hystrix > Hystrix cristata. The sequence goes on along the minus strand of PVJO010001487.1, from coordinate 40,492 downwards.
AACTGGAATAAATATTGTACATCAAAATTACTGATGTTCATCAACAGATGAATGGTTGAAGAAAGCGGGGTACTTATGCATAATTAATGGGTACTACTGTGCTATAAAGATAAACTTGAGTTATTCGTAGGAAAATGGATGCAATGTGAGACCATAATGTTAACTGAAATAAATAAAACACAGAAACTTGAATATCACATGGTTTCTTTTATACGAAAAACCCAAAATACAAATAAAGACCAAAATAAAAGATAGATAATAAAAAATAAGGAGATAGATATTTTGCAAAAGGGGGGTGTAAGAGATGGAAGGGGAGGGCAAGGATAGGGAATGAAAAAGGAATTGAGATGTGCTGTCATGTACCAGCTACCCACAAGGAATGTGATCAGTATGTACTGCAAACATGTACTAATAAAAAAAAAATTGCCAAAAGAAAAAAAATAAAACCAAGTAAGTATAGACCTGCAAACTACAAGGTTTGTGGTACTGCTATGTGTGGTTGGGCGCCAGATGCTTGTTAGCAAGGGGTACTGAATAATCGCTTCTATTATTAAGACAAAAAAATTACTAATGAAAAATACTGCTTAATGTAGCACGTGGAAGGTAGAATCAGGCAGAAATTAGAAAAGCCTGTAGGTTCTTTATCCAGGACTTAGAGGGGAAATGCCGAGCAAGGGGGCTGACTAAAGGCTCTCCTGGAAGGAACCGAGGCGCACCTGGGCTTGCCTGACGAGTCTGCGCGGGCGCCGACCTCGCCCCAGCCGCAGCTGGCGCTGGCGCTGGCCGAGTGCCCCTTAGGGACACCCCCCCCCCCCCAGGAACCTTGAGAACCACTGCTCGAAGGTAAGTGCTACCAGGAAAGCGATGAAAGCTTTGACAACTTCCAGGCTGGAAGCCAGAATTTATTGTAGCTGATGGGTGCTGCGCCGCGATCGCCACCTTTGGCAGCTCGGCCAGACCCTTCACGGGCTCCAGGAGGGGCGCCGGCGTCAGCGACCCGAGGGACAGCAGACGTGCGGAGTCCTGGCGAGGACTGTCTAGAGGGTCTTTTCAATTCACTGTCTCTTCGGTGAAGATGACAGTTTATGCTAATTCGCCATATTGTTTTCGGTTTATGTCTGGTATATTTTATACCTTTTTAATTGCTTTCTCTTTTACTATGAATCTTACTAGGAGAATGAACTTTATGCATGATTTTTTAAAAATTGTACTCTCATAACTACCCACAGTACCTACAGCCCTATTGTTTAATTCCTCTCAGCCCTCATGTTCGTTACGGGACCACTGTTTCCACACTGAGGATCCCGCATTTGTTCAGGGTGCATCCACACTCAGGACAGAAATCACAGACCTGCACGCGGAGACGTGGAGCTCAGGGTTGTGGGTCAGCATTAACTAGCCTAACCTTACAGCTAAAGATCTTGTCATCCAGAAGATACTGCCTCTCAAATGTCACCTGGAGCTGAATCACTGAAATAGAGGCAAAAGCAACTAGAACTCCGCCTTGAAAACGAAGCCTTTGCTCAGCGATGTTTGCAAATACCAGACGCAGTGAGGGGTGCTGCCTGGTGTGAAACCCTGCAGACTGCGTTCACCTACGTGACAACGACCAGTGGAAAAAGGGCTAACAATTTTGATGTCAGGGACAGGTGAAGGCTGTTGCTTGACATCTGCTGGAACCTCACCATGCTCTGAGTTGTTGAGTCCCAGTCTGTGCCCTTCCCGCACGCACATGCGTGGCCACGTGATGTCAGCGGTCCCCAACCCTTGAGGAGCGCCTCTCGCAGTGTCACTGCCTGTCTGCACAGAGCGAGGCCGGGGAGAGAGCCTGTCTGAGGTGAGGCTTCAGTGGGTCTTACGTGTTTCTGCTTGTCCCTGCAGCTCCCCACACCAGGCGTGCAGCCTATTTATGTTAGCTGCTAGTTCTGGAAAGACCATGAGCGACGCGTGGCCGAGAGCTGCGTTGCCATGTTGTACCAGCTCAATCCAGCTCAAACCAGAACCCCGTTTTGGATCTGCGGGGCTGCAGGCAGCCACAGGTGACACTGCGCGCCCATCATTAAGTGTTGAGTCGCAGGGTTCTGAGATAGCCTGCTATGCAGCTGTAGCTAACAAATGCACTTACCAGATCCAAAGAGATCACCAAAGAAAATAAAAATGGACTGCATGGAGAACTAAGGGCAACATGTCACAAATTTCTGCACGAGAGATATTTCAGGAGTAAAAGAAATGCATTTTCAAAAATGGAAGAAAATGAAAATATTTAAAGAAGCCACATTCGTATATACAGGCTGACTAAAGGTTAGATTAGAAATGTCACTGGAACAAATACAGAACAAATGCTTAGTGAATAGAGAATTCAACGTTGTCTGAAGGATTCTGGAAAATTCGCATGCTTCCTTTCAAAATAACTAACTTTTATGAAAAGATCAAGTCTAGGGGCTAGAAGCCAATAATTTTGGAACTTTTACCGTGTTACAGTATAGATTAAAAGGGTAACTCATTTATTCAACCCAATGATTGCTAATTTCTAGACATTAACTGTTCATAAAATTATTATGATTAAAGACATTTTGCTTAAATAAAATAAAACAATACTATATCTGTGACATTCAAGCTAACTTGTTTGGGATTCTGGTAAAATTTTCTTATGTAAAATAAATCCTTGGGACTATGTAAATTTTTCCCTCAGTGTGGCTAATGATAAAAAGAAGTGGAATAAATGTAACAAAAGTAAACATTTCTGTGGTCCTTTCTTACTTTTCAGTGTACTTTAACATACTTATGACTTTTTAGGAAATCACTAACCTTCTCTGACAAGCACAGTGTCTAAGGCTGAGAGCATTTGAACAGTGTGGATTTGGTTTCTCCTGGCTCCGAGTCTAGGTAGCGGCGGGCACATCAGCATTGTCCTTTCTGATGTAAGAATTAGGGATGGGGCAAAATTTGAGGCTGTTCTGCAGTCTGATTTTAGAAGTTCAAATTGAAGTATCACCATTCAGATATATGAGAGAATTTTATAAACTCTGAAACAACACATTAGAAATGGTTAGAACTCTTAGGCAAATCCTTAGAATGCATTGTTCTGAGATTTTGTCACATATTTAGAGTGCGGCAGTGCACAAGTCCTGAGCAATCACATCTGTATTGTTTGGTTTCAATATTCATATGCCGTCTTTTTTAGTGTTTTTTATGGATGCACTTAGCTACTCATTTGATTATTAGTCTTGTCTTCATCAAATGTCATGGATGGAGCCAGGCATAAAAAGGATGATAGAAATGCAGAGTCTTTTACTACTTTTCTTTTCTGTTTTTTTCTTCCTCTCTCCCTCCCTCCTTCCTGCCTTCCTTTCTTTTTCTGAAGAGAACATATTTTAAAGGATACCTGGCTCACAGGAAGCAGGAAATAAATATTTTTTAAATGACTACTTACTCATGCCAAGAGGAAACTCGCGGCTAACAATTAGTAAATCCATGTGATAAAAATGGAGGGCTATGTTATTGTGCTAAGTGCCTCACATACTACTTTGACTTATCCTTACAACAATATCACTCATCAAGCAGTTTTTTTTCTACTTACAGATGAGGAAAAGGAGGTGTACATACATTAAATAATGTTCTCAGATTCACATAGCTGCTTAATGGCCAAGGCCAGATTCATACTTAGATTTAGGACTTGACACATAAAGTCTGTCTCTAGTTTCTCATCCTCAACAAGTAAGGACATCCAAGGTATTTCTGTATCTCTGTAAGGGTGGGAACAGACAGCAAGCTGTGAATTCTCTCTGTGATGTGTTGTCCTAGCATGAGTCTGATGGCAGCCTTGCAGACGGGCCATTGAGCTCTTAGGTCTAAGTCTAGGCTCCTGACTCCTCCACCATCTCCTGCCCTGCAAGCCCCAGAGCTTAAATTTACTGATGTTTGGTCAAAAACATGCAATCTGGTGGAACTCAAACTTGTCTGAAACGCTTGCTTGCCCACGCATCTTTAGATTCCCCAACGGCTGAGTGTCCTGAACTAGCCTCTAGCCCTTACCATGTCATACTCTTGGGTTCAGCCCAGTGTATGGGATGGTGTGGGCTGGTCAGACAGGGTTAGGGTTGGAAGAATCTGACATTAGATGACTTTGCCAGAGATGAAGTAGATGCACACAGTTGCTGAGCTGAGACTGGATGAGAAACACTGGATGATCTTCAATTATTTTAGTGCCCTTTTCCCTGAGCTTGCAGGAACTACATTTGGCTCAAAATTGCTATACAAAAAGTAACATGAGAATTCAATGTCTATTATATTTGGGTTTTTTTTTTTGTTTGTTTTTGAGGCAGGGTCTCACTATGTAATTCAGGCTGACCTTGAACTCACGGTGATCCTCCTGCCTCAGCTTCCTGAGGTGTTGATGTTTTTATAACTGCATTACAATCAATACTTTCCCAAAGCTGCCTTTGCCAAGTGCGGCCCTTTTGCTCACAGCAAGCTTCCCTCTTGATATCATGCTGTCTCCTCTTTGGCATTATACGCGATCTTGTGGGGCTCTGCCAAGGGCACCAGACAACGTTTCCATCAGGAGTTTTTCCAGGCTGAGAGCCAGAAAAGTGGCTTGGGGTTGTGCAGAAGCTCCTTAACTGTTCTTTTCCACTCTGATCATTGATGACAGAGGCAGGAGAGTGCAGGACGTAATGGTTTATGTCACTGGTAGTTTGCCTGCTGGCTGTCAATACCTGGCACATGCAGAAATCTCTCCGCAGAATGTGGGCTGTCGATAGCAGCATGCTCATTATAAGGAAGGATGATGCTGAGAATGTGGCAATGAGAGCTCTGCCAGCCCGCTGTGTCCTGCCTGAGGAAAGAAAAGTAACCCTGTCATCTTGCTAACACAAGGCTCCAGCAGTGGCCATCGGCAGTCTGCGGTCTGAGCCTCTGGGTCTGCGTGGGGGCTCTCTCTTGGTGAAGCTGGCTGAACTTACATGTAACATAGATACCCAGCTGGAACACTCGGATTCAAGACAGAAAGCCGAGCTACCCATCAGTAAGCGGTATTTTTAATGTCCTGGAGACGTTTCATCACGACGTCACCCGGGTCCACAGCTTGGGCAGCTTCCTGGCTGAACTCTTCCTGTCCAGAGCAGCAGCCGCATGGAGGGTATAAATGCCCTGAGACGCCGTGCTGCTTCTGACAAGCTTTCACTCAACCTAAATTAACCTGAGACGGCTTCCCTCCGTTAGTCTCTGAAGCGTTACCAGAGATCAGGATGTGCAGTGAGCTGCCGCGATGTGGGTGCACAGGATCTTTCCAGGGGTTCTGGAAGGTGAATGCGGGCCTGGAGAAGGCAGAGCCCGAGCTCTGCCACTGCGCTGCCGTCAGTCCCAACACAAAAATGTGAAGCAGCTACTATGCCAACTCTATTCCATTTTAAAATATTAGTTAGTTGGGCCAGTAATTTTTATCTAACTCAAGCTAATATCTTCTGGTTTCCATTTTGTATCATTCCCTCTAGAGAGATCAGGAGACTATGTGTGATCTGTTGCACCCTGTGGAATCACTTGGTTTGAATTTTGATTTCTCCTCCTTGCCCACAGGACCCCTGAAATCAGCAGCTTAGATGGCAAAAGCACAGTTCAAAAACATCTGAGCAGCCTCAGAATAAGCACCAGGCCCCTGTTTTCACAGATTCCTGGAGTCCTGCAGTGCTCAGCTGTGGAGACAGAGTGCCTTGGTTGGGATGAGCCATTACTTTATTTTTAAAGCTCACTATGTCAACGCTTTCTGCCCATGACCGGGTTGGCCACCATTATTCAGGGGTGAGATCAGAGTCCTTTTCTTTCCTAGAGCCACTTGCCATTTTCTCCACACCTGCCTTGCAAGTGACAGCTCCGTAGGCGTCCTCATAAATTACAAATCATGTGCCCTGGTCCTGATGCCCTGGGACAGGAGCAAAGTTAGAAACTGTCCTGTAACTCGAGAAGGCAGCCGCGGGTGGGACAGCTGAGTGGAGGACAGAGATGCGCATCAGCAGGGGTTGGGCTCAGGCTCATGTGCCTGCCTGGCCTGGCAGACAGTTTGTACCACCAGAAAGGGAGTCCCTGTGTAGAACGGAAAGCAACGACCAGCCGGCAGGGGACAGACAGAAGGGTTTTCATGACTGTAATCATGTGGTAAAAATAAGCTCCCATTCAACACCCTCACTTTGTTTAAAAACTTGACTGGATTTGATGAGACTGACAATGACTTGCTGATATCCAAACAGAATGGGGATTTTAACTGCCGTGTTTTTAAAGATATTTTCCACTTGTTGCTTCCACAGCGAAGTCTTAAATGAACATAAGAATGGCCAGTATAAATATGCATAATGAGTAACTTTCTTTCCATCATCTCCACGATGAACACAGTGCTATATCTAGCACAGGACTGTAATAACTGATACCGTGATGAGGATAGATGGCATATTCCTTAGCTGTGATTGTGTAACAAATCACCCTGTCCCAAAGTTAGTGTGGTAAGGTAAGCACTGATTATTTCTCATGGGTGTACAGACCTGATGGGCAACTCTGCTAGTCGAACTGTGATCAGCTGAACTCACTCAGGAGTCTCTGGTCACCAGGCAGAACTGCTTATCTGAGCCGAATTCTTGCACACACCGAGGACTCAGCCGGAGAGTCGGGGAGACCTGGTGTGTTCCTTTGGAAAACCGTCTTCCGCATGTAGTCATGATGAAAGTGTAAGAAAGAGAATTAGAAGTGTTCAAAATCTGTTTAATGTCCCTGCTTATGTCAAGTTTATGACTGTGCGATTACCTAACACGAGTCGCGTGTCGAGTCACAGAGTTAGTGTGGAGAAGGCTACCAGTGAATGCAGACAGGTGGAAAATGGGACCAGACACACGATGCACTTTCTACAACAGTGAGAAACATAAATTTCCCATCTGGAAATTGGTCATTCAAGATGGTGGAAATGCCAATAATCTAACACGGATAAAGAGATTAAAACACTTTGACCCAGAAACACTGACAAATCTTCAAGAAAGTAAACTTTCAGCATGGATGAGAGATTTAGTTTGAAAGACTCTTCCCATTTCTTCCATTTTCCCAAAACTGTTAGGTATTATTCCTTTACTTAGAATTAGTTTATTAAAATATTAGGACTAAGATGCAAAGATTATGTCTTTGAAATTCCTTGACATGTTCCAACAATTAATCCTGATATTTCTAGGTTCAAATAAGAAAAAAGTTAGAAGGATGACTATGAAACTCTCTTTCTCTCCTGTGCTTACAGTATGTGTTTTCCAGGGTTCAGTGCTACAGTTGACCTGCAATGATATTTAATAGCACATTTATAGGATAAATAGCTGCTTCACTAGTGCTACGCTTAGCAAGAAAAGAATGAATCACTCCTGACATATGGGTTTTGCCAGGTGTCTGGTTTGGCCATGATGATACAGGATTTTCTCTTTTACCTCCTGTTGGAGTGGAACTAAGACTTGGGGCCACCCAGGCAAGGAGGCACTGTGCTCTGTGTGTAAAAGCAACCCTCGTCTTCTGCAAAACAGCAAAGTCAGTGATGAGCTCCACCTGCCTGGGTCTTCCAGCATTACAGAGCCAATTCTAGGGTTTCAGGGATCTCTTCCTTCCTTCCTTCCCTTCTTTTTTTCACTTTACCAGCTGTTGTTCTGCTGTCCCCACGGCTGCTCTCTGTTTTAGGGATCTGAAAGTCAAATGACAGTTCAGTGGTTCTCAGAGCACGAGGCTGCAGCGTGGAAATCGCCTCTGAACTTGCTCTAAATGCAGATTCTGAAGCCTGCGTTGCACACCAACCTAGCCAGAAGCCTGGGATGGCATCCAGCAGTCTGTGTTCTAACGAGCCCTGAGGTGAGTCTGGTTCCTGCTGAAATGTGGGCCCTCACAGGAGCTTCTGTAGCTGAGCTGTCCAGCAGGGTAGCCAGCAGACACAGGTGGCTGTTCAATTTGAATTTGAATAAATTAAAATAGAACTTAAAATCCAGACTTTTAAGTCACAGCAACTTTGTTTGAACCACGTGTAGGCACTGTATTTGAGCTGCCAATACAGAGAACTTTATTCATCACTGCAGTCGTTTCTGTTGGGCAGTTCTATAGCTTTTCATGTCTAGAAGAATTTCTGGGACTGGGAGTCCTCTAAATGCCTCCCTCCAGAGTGCTTCACACCACAGTGCCTTTCCTCAGATTGGGGTCTGTGTCATCTTCAGATGTCTGAAAGTATCTTGGCCACATCGAGGGCTCCTTTCTGTGCATCTCCTATTCATTGTTTGTCCTTGGAAGCCAGAGCTGGAACCAGGAGGCCAATTGCCATATCTCACTCATAAATGTGCTTCAGTTAGCACATTATGTTTAAAAATGAAATTGCAAAATTGAAATTGGGCTATTTTACATAAAAATTCAAAGTTTCCCATTTCTCTTAAAAAATTGGAATATGTAAACCTACAACCTTCCTGCTTCAGTCTGATGGGCTCAGAGCAGCTTTTCCTTTAGCAGGACACATAAGCCGTGTTTGCACCTGACTCATGGCTCAGCCCCGAGCTTCCCTTTGGGTGGAATCTGGTGCTGTAGGCTTGCTGTCCTCTCTCCCCTGTTCCTTGCTTCGGGGCCACTGAGACCTTCTACATCACTGGAGAGCAGCCCCCACCCAGACCCTGGCCACAGTCAGGATGGTTTGCAGTTCCTGGTACGACAGGTTTTCCAGGGGACTCTTACCAAGCTTTCTACAGAAATGGAAAGCAGCAGATCAGTAAACCATGAGCAGTATGTTCACAGAAACGTCTCCCCTCCTGGCCAGGGCCCAGGACCACCATCCGCTGCTGGACAAGGTGAGACCTCTTCGGCTGCAGTGCACAGCCTGCAGATATTTTCCAGCAGGACTGGCGCCAGAATCAAGAACACTTCACAGAAACCTGAGAAGATTCTCTTAGGTCCCAGTAGCGAGCGCTAAAGGAAATTTGAATTACAAGAGAGACTAGCTGAGACTATATTACATTTGCTCAAATAAACTGCTTTACAAATTGCAGAACTTTTGTACTGAGGATCCCTCTGAGGTGAGCTCTTATTCCAGACCAACTACTTCAGTATTCATCATGGGGACACTTGAACTTGCTGGGATGTTATTCTCTTTTGTGAGGCTACAGAGAACACCTCGTGGTAGACAGAAGAAAATCAGGAGTACAAAATGGTGAGGTGTCAACCACAGAGAGGCAGTCAGCTCTGCAGAGCGAGGCTACTGCCTTAGGTTGAAAGCCTGGGTTGACCACCTCTGTGTCGCTGGTCCCAGGTCCCAGGGGTCTTGTGGCATTCCTTTTATCATACTTACTGGGAAGAGGAGTTGCATAGCACACCAACTTGAGTGAAGAGGAGAAAACAATCTTAAAAATACAGGTTATTCAAGAATGTTTTCCTGGACAACTAACTGAAGAACTACTCTTCGAGGATCTCACCTGGAAGACATGCAGGGGGAAAGCATTTCATCCTCCAGGGTAGTTTTTCTAAAAATCCAGATCTGATTGTGTCCCACCAGCACAAACCACTTTCTGACTCCTGTTTTCACACTCTGTAGTCTCCCCATGTAGTCCCAACTCGCCTTTCATTTCTGCTTTTTCTGGCACATCGTGCCCTTGACCAATGCGCAGTCACTTCTTTCCAGGCCTCTTGGCAGCATGTACCCTTAGCTTGTACTGCTCCAGATCAAATACTCATTCCCATCTTTCTCTCAAAGCACTCATCCTTCAGACCTCAGGATTTCTGAAGCTTCTCATCTCTTCATGTAGAATCAGTCCCACTTACATTTGAGCTCTGATATTACCTTGAGTAGGCACCATTTAACCATTACACTCCCCTGCGATTGTGGCTGTGTCTGTCTCCACTATCTGTGAGCTTGTTGAGCAAGAGTCTATGGCTTTATTCATCCTTAGTTCACTTAGTCCTAGAACAGAGTCTAGAACCCAGTATGTACTTAAAATATATAATTAAAATATTAACCCCCAAGATATTCAAGTATATGTGGCACTTATATGTACCTGAGTACATATAAATATGTATTAATATAGTTTTAAACTTTTATTTATTTTTCCTCCTCTTTCTCCTACTTTTTTTGTTATTTTGACACAGGATTTTACCCAGTCACTAAGTTTCCCAGCCTGGGCTTGAACTTGTGATCTTCCTGCCTCAGCTTCCCAGAGAGCTAAGATTATAAGAAGACCACCATGCCTGACTCCCTCATATCTTCTTGATGAATTGATCCCCTGATCATTATATAGTGACCTTCCTTGCAAATAGAAAGGAGACTAACAGAGGGAAGGGAGAGGGAAGGGATGGAAGGGGAAATAAAGAGAATCAAGATGTGTCATGTATACATACCAACTCCTTATGATGAATATAATCATTATGTACTGCAAACATGCACTAATAAAAATTTAAAAAGTAAAAAGATAAAAACAAAGTTTTTTCTGCTTTTAAATATTTTCTTGGGAAGTGCTATTCCATGGTTTTAAGAGATAAGTCATGGAAATAAATACTACGTCTAGTTTTCTTTGTGTATCAGTTGGAAACTATCTTATAGTCAGGATGCTTGTATCAGTTCATGATTGTTCCATTAGAAAGCACTCTGGAATTCACCGGTTTCTTTTTTCCACCTTTCTCAAGTCTTTAGATTCTGAAGTAAGCACCCTTCGTTTTTCACTGTCTAGCCATCTTGTGGAAAACTACTGAGAAATATTTCAGTGGTAGAACAGATGTATTTTGGAGATAAACCAACTGACTTAGACACACAGAGGTAGTGTCACCTTGAAATGTCTTGAAAAGAAAATTCTTATATTGTGTAAGATCAGTGAAAAGTACGGTTCATCATTACTACATACTGCAGTCTTCACCAGGAGTCAGGAGCACAATCTGATCTGACGTACTTTGTTTTCTGTGGAGATGTTGCTTAGGAACCTTTGTTAAGGGAAAATGGACAAGAAAACCTTCTCTGGCATTTCTAACTCAGGTCAGTGCCATTGTATCCTTGATACGGAATTGGGAAATTTTACTCAAGGTCAATGGGCTTAACATTCTTTCTTGGCATCAGCTTTTTTCTCTGCAACACAAGATTTTACTTGAATTGTTTTCTACTGAGCAAGTCTAAACCATCTCAGATTTAATTTGGGTTTCTTACCGTTTTCAGCATCTTGTACTTTGACACAATTAGTGCTCAAAATGGGCGGATAGTAATCTTTCAACGTTTGAAGTCTATTATAGAAAATCTAGTTAATAAAAAATTTCATCTAAAAGTTAAAGGAATAGTGATACAGTGGCACTTTGGTTTGCAAGCTTAATTTGTTTCAAGATTTTGGGGAAGACGGGGAAGATTTTGTGTTTATGTAGGGAAGATGGTTGTGGTCATATTTATTACCCAATGTGAAGTTTGTGAACGGAAGCAAAATTTGGTAATATTTGTAATGCTTAGAGTGTTGTTCTTTCTCTAAACATTTCACATAAAAATCTACTCGCTCTTCGGGCCACTTCACATTTCTCTTGATACTCCTCGCTCTTCCGAATCAATGGCGTGCTGTCTGACGGGGCTTAGCAGACACTGAGCTCCCCACGGCACACGTGGGCCTCGACGTCTCTGCTGTCCCCCAAGAGGATGCACCTCCCAGTCCCGCCATCCGACTGGCACATGGGCTCTGCGCTGGCTTCTGGGTACCGGGACTGCGCCCGAGGCAGTGAGGAAGGCCGTGAGCAGGGTGTCAAAGCCCCAGGAAACAGCCCAGGACATGAGCATGCACTTCCTGCCTCTCCTTCAAAAATATTTTCTTTCTTAGTTCCATGATCATTTATTCCTCATAATGAATTTGTAGATATGTAGGCTTGACTGTTCTAGCTAGCTTTTTAATGTTGATACGTTCAGTTACAATTTTAAACGTACGAGCCAGTACATTTAACAGAGTTCCTATTAACAGAAGCCCTGCGAATGGGAGTCATTTATTTCTGAACTGACTTTATTACCAGGCAGCTGTATTTCAAATTCCAGGTCCTTCCCGCCTGGAACGGAGAACTGGTAGCGGCCAGAAACGGCGTCAAAGTTCACGTTGTAAACGGCAAACAGGGAGAAAGTGATGGCCAGATCACCCACCAGCGCGGCACAGCACCGGCAGGGCGGCGCCAGGCGGCAGAGGGCGCAGCTCCCGGCGAGAACAGGGCGGCCTCCTGGCGGAAAACCCGCGAGAATTGCTCGGTCTCGTGCCTAGCCTGACGTCAGGCCCGGCGCTCCCCAGGCCACGCCCTCTTTCCCAGCCAGCCCCTGCTCCTGTCCCAGCTGAGGAGTGCACGGTGAGGAAGGCAGGGAAAGGTGGCCACAGGCGCGCCTTATCGAGCGTCAGTTGGGCCACCCGCGCTGCAAGCACCTTCTGAGACCCGAGGAGACCGCTGGGGAGCGGGGAAGTGCGGGACTTACACTCCGATTCCCATCCATCCTTGGCTGAGAGCTGCTGCTGGGGACCAGCTCTGGTCCGTCCAGCCTGTTCTCTGTGTGGTTGGAGGAAGCACATAGACACGAGGTGCTGTGGGATGTTGTTAGCCTAACCTGCATCCCTCAGGGCGGCTAGGAGATGAAGGTCCTAGAGATACAGCGGCGGTCCGCACCGGGCTGAAGTTAAACAAGATGGTTGGATTTGTTTTCATATTTTGTTTCAAGGTTCTTCCATTTGGAGAGAATAAACACATTCACTTTTCCTAGGATTACAGATAACAGAAAACTTTTCCTACTGGATGGAATTTGTGTTTGTGCACATGTATATCATGTATAAGCACCTGTATTTGTATGTGCCTTAAAGACTAAAGAGGGGCTGGGGATTTAGTTCAGTGGTTAGAGTGCCTGCCTCGCAAGCACCAGGCCCTGAGTTCGATCCCCAGCACCAAAAAAAAAAAAAAAAAAAAAAAAAAAAAAGATTAAAGAACAATTTTCAGTTCATTGAAAGAAAGCTAAGGGTTCGGCGGATTTTGCTTTCTGTGAAAATGAAATGAAGTCAGTAGAAACCGTCCTGCACTGATGTATACCAGTCTCTTCCACATGAACTTCAGGCAGTTATTGAAAATGTAGGCAACTTTTTCTTAGATCCAGAATCCCTTTGCCTGTGGAGGTTAGCACTGTAACAAATGTTTTTGCTGAAGTACAGCAGTACCTCGGTTCGTGAACTTAATTCTTTCCATGATTCTGGTATCAAACCGAGTTGGACAGGAGCCAAATCAAATTCAATTGTTAAGTTCAATGTTGACCTGATGGGGAAATTTGATTCCATTCTAGTCCAATTTGTTTTGCAACCGAAATTGTGGAAAGAATTAAGTTGGTGAGTCAAGGTACCACTGTATTCCTTAAAGGGTTTTGAAAAAGTGATGAACTCTAAGGTATTTTTTAAATTAAAATATTTATAATGGATTTACTATGTCATATATTGAAAACAACAGCCTATAAACACAACCATTAAAGTCATTATTGAAAGTCTTTTATTGGTAACTTTTTCACAGTTTTGGGGAGAAGTGTACAGATTTTTTAAAAAGTTATTTTTTTAAGGATAGAGATATTAAAGTACTCTTACTAGAGTTTTCATCTTATTTAAATTTTATATTTTCACTAGCTACTTTCATTTCTCTTGGGCTATAGAAGCTTATTCTTTTTCAGTAACGTAGAGGTTTCTTGCTTCAGTTCCTGCCAGTGCAGGGAAGGGTGTTGGGCAGTAAATGCTTGGTGGGGAGCGGGTGGAGTCAAAGCGCTATTGACGTAAACTTTCAGCCAAACTTTGCCGTCTTCCACTTCCAGGACGTCACCTGCCGCATCCCTGAGCTCCCCTCTGGAGCGTGTCCTGGCTTGGCCCACTCTGCGCCTTGTTCTCGGCCGTTCAGCGAATTTCTTACTGGGTCAGGTGAGTGGCCATTTGGACGCCCATTTTCCAAATGTTGGTGTGTCTTAACTATTAACGTTTGTGAATTAATTTTCAAGTCTTTTCTGTTCAGAGGAATGTGAGGGAGAGCGTAGACACGCAGGAGGCTTTCCTTTACCCGAGGCTCCTCGCATTGCCTGAAGTACATGTCAGAGAGATCTGGGCCTCTGTAGTCTACCTGACTTAGTGGGCACAAATATTTGATGATGAAGAAGTTAAGAAAACAGTTTTATTTCCCCTTATCAGTCTCAAAAATTTGAATAAGATGTTTGAATTGATGACCTGCTCGATTTTAACTATCCTGGATGTTTTCTGGGGAAATGCAACCTGTCTGTTGCTAATTTTTCTATGTGGCTTGGGGCTAAGTGGTCTCCTAAACTTTCTTACTGGGTGGAAGAACCAACATCATTTACTAAAATTTAAAGAAGGAGTTATTTCTGTTTCTTACTGTGTCATAGTGACCTACAGAAAGATAAGTGCAATGAAAAATTTGTCCTGAAGGAAAACAGAAGCCTGAGCCAGCTTACACATCGTTTCAAGGTGCCAGCTGCTCAGGAAATATCTGCTTGAGATACGTCCAAACACGTCAGTTTGGCCTCTAATTCTGGGCTTAAATTTACCAAGCATTATTGGATGTCACTGAAGTTCCCAGACTAAAGAGGCTGCAACCTCTCCATGCAGTCTGTGCACCTCCCTGTGAGGAAACCATTATTCTCTGCTCAATTAACTGCTAAGGAGACAGAAGACTATGTGTCTAGGAAAGAAAACCTTCCTTTGTGAGCTGATCAAAATCCATCAGCTTCTGAGAAGGGCTTGCAAAATCATTAATTAGGAAGCATGCTCAAGTTTGGCATTCAAGGAAATGGTGTGTAAATCTAACAATAAAACACAGAGCATAAGTCTCCAGCCCGTGAGGGTGTCCAGACTCTTCTGGACCTACCAGCAAGGCTTCTGAGCTCAGTTTGCAGCTCTCGTTACTGGATAACCATAGATTTGGGAGTGGATTTCTGAGGATCTACTTAGATATTTGTCTCTCTGATTTTTGGAAATACCCTAAGAAAATAATGGGAAAGAGATGTACAATTAAGGTAATAAAGTCAAAAGTATAGAGACAGGAAACAGGAGGCCTGCTGTCTCTGTAGCCATTTGGAGATGACCTTTGGACTGTAACCCCAGGGCTATAATGTAATTTGCACAAATTATCAAAATATTACTTATTTCCTGATCAAAATCATTCTAGTTAGCCATAGATAGCACAGACTCCTGAGCTTTGTGGGCAAAAGGGGAATGAATATAAACATTCGGGGTGAAGGCATGAAACTGATAGGATTAAATAGGTTTTTAAATGCTTAAGCGGATTCTCCCTGGATTTCTGTGTGGCATACATTCACCAAGTAGCTGAAGAGACCAGGTGAATCTCATCTGTAGGGTGGTGGGGGGTCAGAGTAAAGTTTAATTTAATTTTGGTTTTCATGCCTGTTTTCATCTACAGACCATTTCCTGAAGACAGGAGATCACCAACTACCCTGCTTGACACATGAAAATAGTGAATTAGGTAGAACGTCTTCCCTCTTTCTCTCTTCTTATTTCTGCTATCATCTGCTACTTACAAGGCAAAGTAGTATATTTAGTGAGTGCTACTTTGGTCATCTTTAAAATCTTAGTTCAGATGTTTTATTGGTGATTCATTGTGAAGCTATTAGAACAATAAGAGGTAGAATAAGTCTTGACTATTTTAATAAAGATCTGACACTGTTTAATAAACAGAACTGACATTGTTTAAGTGCCTTAGAGTCAATAGTTTATCTACCTTTCATGTGAAAATTCAAGAATGATCTGAATTGGCTCATCTCTCTGTTCCACGTGGTTATTCAGGAATCAAGGTTCTTCTCATTTTATATTTTTTTCCTTCCTTCAGGGCATTGCTCTTGGTTCTCAACTAAGCTTCCACTAGTTGCAGCTGGCAGTAGCATTTTCCCCATTTCCCAAGCAGCCAGGCTACAAGCAACTCTCTTTCGCCTCCTGGGCCAGACAT
Source organism: Hystrix cristata (assembly GCA_004026905.1). Classification (NCBI taxonomy): domain Eukaryota; kingdom Metazoa; phylum Chordata; class Mammalia; order Rodentia; family Hystricidae; genus Hystrix; species Hystrix cristata. The sequence goes on along the minus strand of PVJO010001487.1, from coordinate 24,520 downwards.
TGGTCCATGGATGGTGTTAACACAAAGGAAGCTGGGAGAGTGTATCTGGAACTGTGGCCAAAAAACTTTTCTGTTACACAGCAGAGAGTAAATGTTTTACATTTTGTGGGCCAAACTCAATTCTATCAGTGTAGATGGGAAGCGGCCACAGACAATACTAAAGATATGGCCATGCCTGTTTAGTTAAAATCTACTTTAAAAATAGATAGCCGGACTGCATTTCCTGATATGAACTGTCTCATACACAGCTCTAAACCTATTATTATGGAAAAAAGGAAATGAGAATCTGTTGCAGGAACAGATTTTTGAAGTTACCTTAATGCTTCTTAGGTTAGTAGAATTTTTGCCTTTTCTACATGAGGAAATATACCAGGCTAATATTTGATATATAAGTCACTTTCTAAACAATTAGAGAACGATACATGTAAAAAACCCAGTACACCTTGAGAACATAATTTTAAGTGAAATAAATTGGACACACATGTTTAAATATCACATTGTTTCTCTTGTATGAGAAACCCAAATGGTAAATAAGGAGTAAAATGGATGATAGATATTGGGAAGTAGGAAGAAAATGTTCAAATGGGAAGGGGAACAAGGGTAGGGGGAAGGGAAGAAAGGGAATAGGGATTAAAAAAAAAGAATGGAAGGAAAATAATAGAAACAAAGTTTTGTGAAGGGAGAAGGGAAGAAGGATTCAAGGGAAGGGAAGGGAATGGGACAAAAAAGAATTAAGACATATTCTATACAGGTACAAATTCCTTATGATGAATGCAATCACTATGTATGTCAAAAGTATACCAATAAAATTAGTTAAAACAGAAACCAAAATACAGCACAAGAGTCATGGTATTTAATATGGCCTCACAACTCTTCATTTTTCTGTTTCTTAAACTGCACTGAATTTTAAAATTGAGAATATTTTTGGTGTCATGAGACTTTCAAGATTTCCTTACAGTAAGTAAGATAATGCTGGTTTTGGTTTTAATTTTAATTTATTCTTTGTCTTGCTTGGTTAAAACCTCTAATAGCGTCTGTTTTAGGTTAGTATTCGAATAATACTTTTGTAATATTGCCTTCCAAAAATAAATTAATTTAAAGTCTTTTAAAATAGAGGTTTCATCAGAAGTGATTGGGTACAGCTGGCCATAGATCTTTGATACTTTTCTGTCCAGAAGTGAACCTTCATCCCCAGCTGGACACGTGTGGCAGAAGCAAAGTTGAGACTTCTCCCTAGAGCCCGATTGCCGGGTACAAGGCCTGAGCATGGTGACCATCCCTCTCTGGAAGTCAGTGTCAGGCCCCCTCCTGCTGACAATTCCGGCTGGACCCAGCTCTCCTGCCCCCCAGGACAGCGGTCAGCCGGCTGGACATTGCCTGGGGGTTTGCAGTTAAAGCCACACAGAGCAAAGTCTTTGGCCAGCTAAGCCCTACTCAAATTCCTGACCCACAAAAATTATGAGATATAATAAAATGGATGTTGTTTTACACTGTTGAGTTTTAGAGCAATTTGATTTTTTTAGAAATTAATTTTATCGGTACATTTTAGATGTACATAATGATCACATTCATCATGTGCCTGTACATGATATATCTTGACTTTTTTCCCTTCCCTGCCCCTCCTTCCAACTTGTCTTCCCCTCATTTCTAGGTAAATGGATGCTCCTTGAGAACATACTCTTAAGTGAAATAACTTGGACACACATGAGTAAATGCCACATAGTTTTTCTGATATGAGAACCCGAAAGTGTAAATAAGGACCAAATTGTATAATAGATTTTGTCAAATAGGAAGAAAATGTTCAAAGGGGAAGGAGAACTGGGGAAGGGGGAGGGGGAGAGGAAGGAAGGGAAAAGGAAAAGAAAATAAAATGAGAAAAAAATGGAAACAAAACTGTCATAAATAGAGCAATTTGCTATATATAGATACCCAGAAAAGGAGAGTAAAAGGAAAAATATCTTGATTTGTCCAACTGCTTCTATTTAATTTTAAAAATTTGGTGTGAGTGCAAGTTATTAATACTTTAAAAATTATTAATAAAATGTCCCTTGAAATTGGTTTTCATAATGACAGTATGATCTAAAGTTTTACATATGAAAAGAAAATTTTGTACCCAGGGATACAAATGCCATAGAATAAATTGTTAAACTGTGAAATTCAACAGAAAGATCCCTGGTCGAATATTTCTATAATTTAGAATGAAAATATACGAAGTTAAAACATCAGAGTGAAAAGAGAGAAGATTTCACAAAGCATTTGCAAGGTGGGGGCAGGGCGGTGGGTTTTGAGGAGAGTCCAAGTGCCTTGCAGCACATAGACTGGAAGCCATAGTCCATCCAGTGGTTGGGTGACCCAGGGCAAGTTACTTATCCCCCTGAGCTTGAGTTTCCTGAGCTATAAAATGAGGATAAAACTGCCTTCCTCACAGGGTTACTAGGAGGATTAAGGGGGATAATGTATACAAAGCACCCGGCAAAACACCTGCCATGTGCTGGGTGCTTAATGAATAGCTGTTTCCTTCTCTTTTTCAGCAAGAAAGTGAAAAAAATGGAAAGCACCAGCACTGTGTAGCTCTGCGCAGAGAGTAGCTCTGTGCAGAGAACTCTGTAGCTTCTGCTTCTGCACATGATGGAGAGTTCCAATTTCTCATTGTGCAACTATTCTGAATGTGAGCAAATAAAAGGAGAGAGAGATTCAGGGACAAATGTATTTTTATATGGCAATACTTTAAGAAAAAAACTCCATGTCATTATAGAGAATGCCATGTTTTGCTAAATTCACGAAACTTTTGTTTTCAATTTTAGAAAGGCAAATGGCAAGTATTAGCTTAGATTTGACAAAATGTCAGAACATTAATATGTGATGAAATAGTGAAATGTTGGCCTACCAGTAATAGTTTCTATAGAGAAAAGTGTCCAAAATAAAAAAAAAAAACAGGGTTTTACAACACTCATTCACATCCTCAGCCAAATCGTTCCCCATTACTCTCTTCAGATAGCTGTCTTAGTGATTACTTCATTATCAGAAGTACGTTATATACGGCAGTCAGCTGGAATTATAGCCAGAGTCAACTTGTAAGTTTGAATTTTTCCAGCTTTACTTATATAAAAGCAGTAACAAAGTAGCAAGAAAAATGTGAGGTGCTTTTGTTTAGTGATATCTCAGCATCTGGGTTACAATGTCTCTTCCAGTTTTCCTGAATAATTATGGTTCAGTCGACCACAGTTATTTTTAGTAAGCACAATCCACTGAACTCATGTACTTTTAAATATGTTTTCTTTGTCATTTATTTCGATTTCACTTTGCACCAAAAAGGATTTAAAGGAAATATAAAAGAGATACTTACATAAAGTTAAGATTAATGAGAAAAAGAGACCAAATGAGTTAAAGAATACAAAATGCAGAGAGGACCACAAGGATCCCAATAATGTAGTTTTCTACCAGTACCTTTAGGGGATTGGTTCCAGGATCCCCGCGGATATAAAAATCCGTGTGATTTCCCCACATGTCCAAGTCTGTTACATGAAATGGTGTAGCACATCCTCCTGAATACTTGAAATCTTCTCGAGATTAATTATAATACCCAATACAATGTAAATACCTCGTACAGTTGTTGTGCTGTACCGTTTAGAGGTAATGGCGAGGGAACAGTACATGTTCAGTCTGCAGTTGGTTGATGTGAGACCCACAGATCCAGAAGGCTGATTGCACAAATAGGTTGTGGTCTCAGGCGCTGACCCATTGTTGGTGTTCCACTCATGAGCAGTCAGTGAGAAAACAAAGTCAGTGCACGGGCTCTCAGGGGAGGTACAACCACTGCTAAAGCAGAGATAGGATCTTAGACAGGCACTCTTCCCAGGATCATCGTGATGAGGACAATGTGCAACATGATCTTGTTTAATAAGATTCTTACAGGTTTTCATAAAAATACTCTCTCAATTCTGAAAAAATACTAATCAAATGATTTGTCCTGGTATGGGGGTCAGAAGACATTTGTGATATATATGCAATCAGAGTGATTTCCCAGGGTCCCGAATGCCTGCAGCAGGTAAGGGGAGGTTAGCTCAGCTGGTTGGGCAGCCAACACATTGCCACTACTTTGTGCTCCAGTCACAAGGGAAGACTGCTTGTGCCTCTACTCTTCCACAACTATTTCTTGGGTCTCCACAGAGTCTTTTACCTGATGGGATTCCCTTTGTCCAAGCTTAGTCTCAATTCCTCACTTATGTGCAATCTCTTGTGACCCTCCTTCTCTCTTCCCTCTCCAGGTGGAAGCCACAGCTGTTCCCCCTGCCACTCCAGCCACCACAGCCAGGTAGGACTCGGGAGCAGGCAACTCATCTCTATTCTCCACCTCACATGACTGCGAATGCCCCAGAAGCAGCACTGTGACTTTCGTATTTCTTACTCAAATTCCTCTTTCCCACAACAACGTATTTTCAAGCTTTTAGAATATTTTGTAGCCCACAGTTGATGTGGAGTGTCTTCCTCTTCTGCGATGCCCTGCTTGTGTGTTCAGCCTGATCAGTTACATCCGCAGAAGTGTTGGATGAGGACAGCACAGAGGAGTGATTCGCTCTGCACACGGTAAACCCAGGGAAAAGCCCATTCCCTGGGCACTGGAGGATTCTCTTTTAAAGTCTGGAGTGCCTTATGTTCACAGCCTAGTGTGGGCCAATCTCTGCTTTTTGTGAAAGGAAGCACCATGGCTTCCTACTCTGTATCCTCCTTCCAACTCCGGTTGATTTCCGTCAGTATCATGGACTTCTTAGTTTCAACATTTTTAATAACTTCTGACTTGGTCAGCACACTGTGCAGAAGTGATAATAGAAAGCAGGAGCTGTGGGAGCTTTGTTAATCCGCTCCCCTCTTAACTGGCAGGTGTACGGAGGGTGCTTGTACACCAAAGCCTCAGGGGCAGCACGTGCTTTCTTTCAGTGGAGGAAAATGTTGGGCTTTAGTCTTGTCTGTTGAAAGGAGATGAAAAGAAGCCTACAAACGCCTGTGGAAAGGGAACGGGCTGACAGAATAGCTGAGAAGTCACAAAAGGAAGATGTCAGTGAGGAGCACCCCTGACTGTTTGCTAAGCAGTTTCTAAGCAACTTTTAATGGAAGGTCAGACACAAGCAAGATAAAGGGAGGACGAAGCAACATTATTTTACACAATAAAGTGACTGTGAATGCTGTCAGTTAAAGGCGAATATAGACTGGTCAGTCTTGGTTCTTACTGGTGTGTGCACGCGTGTGTGTGTGTGTTTGGTGAACACGAATGAAAATCTTTCATAAAATAGCCTATCAAACTTAAGCCAGTGTCGGTTGGGGATTCAGCTCAGTGGTTAGAGCATTTGCCTAGCAAGCATAAGGCCCTGAGTTTGAGCCCCAGCCAAAAAAAAAAAAAGCAAGTGTAACAATCCTGACCATGGAAATGAATGTATTATGATGGAAAAGGCTTTCTGGAGGACACCCTGGGATTTGCTGTTAAGTTTTCATGCCTTTATTTCCCCCATTCCAAGCCACAGGCATCTCATTCACTTATTCCGTGAATGTCTGCTGGACCTGAGGAGAGAGGGCCCAGCCCGGCTCTGAGGCCCCAGTGATCGCAGGGCTGTGGTCAGCGACCCCGTCTTCTGAGTCTCTGCGGGTGCCGAGGAGCACTTCGGGGGAGGCCTATCGGCCGCATCTTGAAGTGGCCTTTTCAGCTCCTCTTGTTTCATTTACTCAGACAATTTAGGGGTTTTTCTTTCTTTCGTTGAAAATACAGAAAATTTCCTTTTCCTTCAGTTTATGCAGGGGATCATTACGTGGGTCCTCCCGAATACCTCAGTCCTGCTGTTTGCATAAAGTCATCAATGATGTCTCACATTTAATGGAAGTTGTTTATTTAACGTGGATTGTGAATTTTTTGATACGGTACAGCAGTATGTCAAATATACTAGATTTTCCAAGTTATGTTCCTACCTCAATGCCTTATCTTTCTTTTTTCCTTTGAAATCTTTCCTCTTATCTCCAGACTGGTCTTTCCCTCAGTAACTTACTATTTTCTCAGGCTTTGAACTCACACATTAATCCTTACACCTCTCAGAACTTCAGCTCCATCTTCTCATGCGGGCTTCACAGAGGTCAGGAGGTTCTCAGTGGATGTTTCATCATCACTTTTAATGAGCGTTTTTAAAGTTGCAGCAGTCCAAGATCTAAAAGGCACGCAGTCCACTAAGTGACGCATCTAACCCAGAGAGCTTGAGGACCCTCGTCCATGCAGAAGAAACGGGGCGGAGCAGACTGCCCTGGGTAGGGAAGGTCAGAGACAGGTAGCGCAGATCCACCAAGGGAGTGCGTATTTGTTTCCCAGCTACTCTCGAGTGTAGTGGGAGAACCAAAGTGTCTCTACTCACTTTCGCTGCATCCACTGACGGTGGAAAGAACAGAGGATTGTGACTCTGGGACTAAGGTTCCTGAGCAGGAAGCTGAAGTATATGAAGGAACAGGACCGTAATATTGTCATTTCTACTTCAAGGCATTGTCTTAGTGAATTCTTAAGTTTATCCTAGAAGAGATTTGTTTCTTAAAACCTTAAAAATGATTTGTTTTTGGTTTATTTTAGAAGGTTGAAATGTGTTTCATGAAGGTCATGAAACACCAGATTTACCAGCCTAGTCTTAAAATTTGTGGTCTTAGGAGAGGAATACTCAGTTACAGTCAGATACTATAAAGAATAATATGTGTTTTAAGGAAAGATAGGTAACTGTGCATAGTATTGCTCCAGAGAAAATGCAAAGGAGATCACCCATTATGTTTATGTCCCTAACTATATGCAGTAATGCCTCAGTTGATAATTCATTTCACAAATAGAAACATTTGGCAAAATTTTGCTTCTGTTCTTGAACTCTGCATGGAGTGATGCACATGACTTTGGCCATCTTTCCCAGAATCATGGAGTGAATTAAGTTCATGAACTGAGGTACCACTATATCTTAATTCATGGAGTACAAATGTGAAGTATAAACTTAAGATATTTTTAGACTGGGGCTTCCAAGGTGGTGAATGAATGAGTGAGATTATAGTACTGCAAAATGTTTGCAAGCTTTTTATATGAGAACCTCTAGGAAAATCCTAATAGACTTGAGATCCTCTGACATCATCAAGCAATAATTGGTTCTTTTCACAGGAAGAAGTATCTGCCCAAAGAACTCCTTTAAAGGATAAGCTCAGTACTACACCAAAGGAAAAAACATACCATATTTGCAAATTTCATGATGAAAACTGCTGTGTTTAGGAATTATGTTGGTTTACTTTCTGGGCATTGTAACAGAATACAATAGATATTTTCTGTCCCTTAATATTAATTTAGACTGATATCTAGAGCCCATAATACCTGCCCTGAAGGGAGAGTAACAAATGGAAGTAGACCACCTCGCTCCTTTGGGAAGATTGATTACCAGGTCTCCCTTGTAGAGGTTGGCTATAAGTTGCAAAGATTTCGTTTGGGTTTTCCACTGTTAGAGAAGCTGTTAAAATGGGAGGCTTGGGGCTGAGCAGAAAATTGAAGGATTCCACCTTAATCAGAGAATTTGAAGAAATAACAAAATGCTTGATTATAATTGTATTTTATAGGAAATAAAGTGATGATAAAATTCTTTTATTTGCTTCTCCCTCAATGTCCTAAAATTTCTATTTTGTTGCAAGGACCAGAATAAAATCTAACTCTGAATTTTAAGATTGTCTTTAAGGAATAACACACAACCAGTATCTAAAGAGGTTGAACCTAGCTTCTTGGTAGGCATTTCAAGTGTCTTAATTTGAGAAGTAAAATGAGGAATTTTGTTTTGGGGAAAATATTTTCCTGATAGAGAACAGCAATAAAAAAACATGATCAGGAGGTGAGTTACAAACACAGAGTTCTGTATCAGCTGTGTCCAAGTGTGGTACCAGACTGCGGCCTCCACCTCACCTGAGAACTTGTGAGGGATGGGGATTCTCTGATCCTGCTCTAAACTCCAGTCAGGAGTATGAGTGTGCCTCTGTGTGTGTGTGTGTGTGTGTGTGTGTGTGTGTGTTCGTGTGTGCGCATACACAAGGGACAAAGAAATGTTTATTTTAAGTGACTTTCTATGTGATTCTTAGGCTGCTAGTTTAACTGTTGTATGTATAACCTAATTCTCAAAAGTGAAGAATTTACCAGAAAATTGTTGGATGTTTATGCAGTGACTGTCATGTTGGTAAAATGGCAATTTGTAGATAAAATAATATAAAATCGAAAAAGGAATTCAGGAATATTTATAAATTATGAGGTAAGTAAAATTATGTATCATAAGAAAATAGGAATGCCAACTTTATAAAATCAAGAGTTTGAGAATGCCTCTAGATGTGTGTATTCACATGTGATCATACCGTATTGTTATTATTTAGTAGGAGTTTGTCGTTTATTTTTAAAGTAAATACATTGAAGAAGAATAAAATGTCTACCATTAGAAATGAAATTTTTTCATATATACATATACAAGTAACAATTATTTGTTAGAAAGTGTGAAATGAACATTATGAAATAAACATCATTTTATCAAACTGGAAAGGTGAGTTGCTTCAGAGGTATCTCTCCTGCTTTTAAGTAGAAAATATACAGTGGAGAGAAGCAGAGGCTTACTTGCCAACACATCTGCTTTCTTTATGCTGTTTGTGAAATAGTTCACCTCCCCTGAGCAGCAGACCGGCTCCCAGGGGTCACAATCAAAAGATTCCATTTAAAATAAACAGAGCATTCAGATCTTACCATCCACTCTCTACCTTTTTTTTTTTCTTTTTTTCAACCTCTGACTTGCCAAAGGGGAAAATGTCATATAGTCTGATTTCATGGAAATAAATGTTAGGACAGAAACAAATGTCTAATATTTGACTTCTTTAATCTACAGATAAGAAACTCAAGATGTTAAAAAGTTCATGATGCTTGAGGATTGGATTATCTGAGAATTTCACTTAAACAAGGGCCTTTTACCTCAAAATCATCATCATTTTTGGCATCTTGACATAGACAATGACAAAATGCTATAAACTCCTGATCCCTAAGATTTGTTCCAGCTCTAAACACTTGGTAATTCCATGAGTCTATTCTTGATTCATGGCTAGGAATATTGGGCAGATGTATGTATTTTGTGGAAAAGAATATATTTTGGAAGATATTGCAATAGTACAGGAGTGAGATCACGTTTTCTCTACTGGGGAAATGACAAGTCTGAATAGGTACAACTGAATGTTGAGAGAGATAGTACAAGGATTCCTCATCTGTCTACACAAACACCTTAGATCTCCATGGAAGAATATTCAAAGAAATAAACCTTCATAAGCAAAATAGATGTTAAAATATAACTTCATCTAATTTAAACTAATTAATATCCCAGCAGTCATAGAGTGCTTAAAATATTCCAGTCTCCTTTTAATCTAGTGGTATCTAGGGGCTACTCAAGGCAATCTGCTGGGATGGGGAAGAAACAATTATGTTAACACCTTAGAATGAGAAAGAAATGTGCTTTACTAATACTTAGCATAGAAAATGACACAACTCCCATGCCACCCATGTTACAGAAAGTCTGCAAAGTACCCTGAGGGAAGGCCGAGGGCCTGTCTATGGGAGGACTAATCTCCATGACCCTTCATGGAACATCCTATTGCAGGTGGTTTCTCTGTGGTCCAGGTAAGTGGATTTAGGGACCATAGTATTGAGACGCCACTAAATAAAATGACGAATACTTAAGAGACATCTCTACCCCTAGATAAAAGAACAATAACATGGAGTCAAGACAACTCAAAGTGGGGGTAAGTGGAAAGTGGTAGGGCTGAGAAATCTGCCCATGCTGACAGACTCTGACCCCACAAGAGCAGAGTGTAACATGAAACTCATTGAATGCAAAGCAAGACCTGTGATTTGCCCTGTCACCAAATATTAGACCTGGTTTTTCAAGATCAATGAAATATATACAATCAGATTGTACTTATTAGGATAGCAAAAACTTTTTAAAACTATCAAGTGAAGCAAAATACTTTTAAATATTATATATTGCATTTAGTTTACCTTTTAAGATAAAATTTGTAGTGAGTAAAATTTGCCTCGTTCAATCTATAGTCTGATAAGTTTAAGTAAGTGTATTTAGTCATGTAATAATGACCTAGTGTCATAGAATAATTCCACAAACTTCAGAGTTTAACTTGCCATTTTGCATTTGCTCCTGTCCCCCAGTCTGAGTGCCTGGAAATGCCCCATCTTTTCATATAAAGGGAATCATTCTATGAACTTCTAGGGGGAGTTCTTGCTCTTAGCATTTAGTGCTTTAAAATTTTTTATCTTTAGATAATTCTAGAGTCACACACAGGAAATAATATAAAGAGAGAGACCCATGTATCCTTTACCAAGTTCCTCCAAGGACGACACTGCACAAAACTACTTCACAGTATCAGAACTAGGAACCTGACGTTGATTCAGTCAAGGTAAGAACATCTTCATCACCAGGAGGGCCTCTTCTGGCCTCTCTGCAGCCACACTTACTTCCCTGAAGTCTGCACCCTCTGTAACCCCCGGCAGCCTATACCCTGTTCTCTGTTCCTGTAATAATGTCATGAAGAATACACTGTGTGCCCCTTGGCATTGGTTTTTCCCATTGTGCATAATTCTGTAGCTATTTTCCTAGGCTTTCGTGTCTCAGTAATTCATTCCTTTCTACTATATTCCATGACATGGATGTCCTATCCTTTGTTTAACCATTTACCCTTTGCAGGACAGCAGGATAGTTCCCAATTTTGAGCCATAAATTATTTACAGGTTTTTCTGTGAACATAGGTTTGCATTTCCCTGAGATAGATGCCCAAGAATGCAATTACTGGACCACAGAGTAGTTGTGTGTTTAGTTTTTTTTAAAAAAACACCAAAACGTTTATTGGAGTAGTTGTGCCATTTCACCTAACAGCAATGTACATGTGATGAGTTTTTCTGCATTCTTGCTGACATTTGTTTTGTCACTATTTTTAAATTTTAGTGATCCTTATAGGTAAACTCTGATATCTCATTTTAGTTTTCATTTGCCTTCCCCTAACTAACGGCGTTGGACATCTTCTCATGAACTTTTTGTCTTCAGTATCTCTTTTGTGAAATGCCTCTTCATGTCTTTTGCTTATTTTTGAATTGGGGCAATTTAAAAAACCATTTGAATTGTTTTGATTTTTAAAATTTTTAATTAATACATGGTATTTATACGTATTTCAGGGGGCATCGTGTGGTAACCGAATATGGGCATACACTATATGATGATAAAATCAGGCTAATGGTATCTTTGTTTCCTTGAACGCTGATTGTTTCTTTGTGTTGGAAGCCTTCGCGCCCCTCTCATCTGGTTCTTTCTAAAACGTATGAGAAGTTGTAAACTGTGGTGAGTCCAGCCAACGACCGTGCAGGGCATGGGAACACATTCTCCCTATCCAGTGGGACTCCGTACCTGTCACCTGACCTGCTTCTCCCTCTTCTCCCTTCCTGGCCTCTTGTGACTTCGACTCCACCCCAGCTTCCAGGAGTTCAGTGTTTTTAGCTTTCACACATGAATAAGAACATATAAAACCACTGACTTTTAAGGATTTTAAAATATACTCCAGATAGTAGTCCTTTGACATGTGGTTTGCAACTATTTTTTCCATGCTTCAGACAATTGGTTTTGACATCTTTGAAATAATCTTTCTCAGAACCAAAGTTTTAATATAGATGAAATTAAATTTATTAAATTTTCATTTTTATAGACCATGCTTTTGGTATGAAATTCAAGAACACATTGCCCACTCCTAAATTCTGAATATTTTCTCTTATTTATTCTAAAAGTTTTATAGCTTTACATATCACATTTAAGTCATGATCCATTTGAAATAATTTTTAAAATAAGGTACAAGATGTGTGTCAAGGTTAATTTTTTTTCTTTTGCCTTATAGTGCCAAAAGCTCCAGCATCGTTTGTTGAAAATTCTCTTTCCTCTGTTGAATTTGCGTTTGGGCTTTTTTGATAATTATTTGGACAAGTATGTGTGTGGATCTATTTCTAGCTTCTCTGCTCCACTGAGTTATTTGTCTTTCCACTAGTTAGGTTTGTATTTAAGTATTTCACATTTTGGGTGATTGTAACTGCCATTAGATTTTTAATTCCAGTGTCTATGTGTTTATTGCAAATATATTGAAATACACTTGATTTTTGTATATTTTTCTTGTGAACTTGCTGAAGTCATCTATTAGCTCAAGAAGGTTTTTGAGGTTTCTTTGAATTTTTTGCATAGATGATTATGTTATTTATAAATAGGGACAGTTTTATTTCTATGTTTTTGATCTACATGCTTTTTATTTCTAGCTAAAACTTTAAGGGCTATGTTTGATAGGGGTGATGAGTGTGCTATGCTTGCCTTGGGCCCAGTCTTAGGAAGGAAGCATTATTCTTTTACCAATAAGCATGGTATTAGCTGCAGAGTCTTTTTCTCTCTTCTTTTGCAAATTCTCTTTATCAAGCCGAGGGAAACTTTCCTTCTATTTTTCTGAAAGTTTTTTTTTTTAATACCATAAATGATCATCAAACTTTTTCAAATGTTGTTTCCTGTATTGATTGATGCAATTGTGTGATTTTTAAAAATTAGCCATTCTTCCCTCACCCCCAGTACTGGGGATTGAACCCAGGGCTTTCACACTGAGCTACATCCCCAGATCTTCTTATATTATTTTATTTTTTATTTTGAAACAGTATCTTGCTAAGCATCAGACTGGGCACAAACTTGTGATCCTCCTACCTTAGCCTCTCAGAGTGTGGCGATTATAATATATGCCACAATACCTGGCTTCATTGGTCTTTTAATATACTGGACTACATTGATTGATTTTTAAAATATTGAATCAGTGTTGCATTCTTGGAATAAGCCCCACTTAGTCATGGTGTATAATCTGAAATCTGTTTACTGATATTTTAAAAGGCATTTTTGCCAATGTATTTGTGAGAGATAAAGTTTTCTTTTCTTTTCTTTTTTTCTTTTTCTTTTCTCTCTTCTTTTCTCTTTTCTTTTCTTTTTACACTTTTTTTGGTTTTGACATCAGGATAACACTGGTTTTGTAAAGTAAACTGAGAAGTGTTCCTTCCTCTTCTATTTTATGGAGAAGATTCTATAGCGTTGGTATTGATTCTTCTTCAATTTTTGGTAGACTTCTTTCAGTGAATCTATTTGGATCTAGAGATTTCTATTTTGAGAGTTTAAAATTTATGGCATCATATAACTATTATTTTCCTTAATGTAAGTTTTAGGGCTGCTTGACTCATTTATTTCAACACTGGGTGAGCTGTACTGGTAAATGTTTTCAAGAGTGGGTTCTATTTCATTCATGCTGTCCAGTTCATGTGCTCAGATCTTAAACTCTCCTAAAGCCTATGTGTTGAAGGCTTGGTCCCTAGGGCAGCATACTGGAGGGTAAGCAGGGTCTTGTGAGAGGTCCTTAGATCCTTGTTATCTGATTGGGGGATCAAGTCCTCCCTTTCTCTCTGTTCCCTGACTCACAACATGATCAGTTTTGATCCCCTGCACACCCCACACGATGAATAACTCTACCACAGACCCAAGCTCTTTGTCTCTTTGTTCCTCTTATCTGTCTTTTACGTAGACAGAGATGTAGACGTAGACGTAGACGTAGACATAGATATAGATATTGTGGTGGGCCTAATATGGTCAACTTGAGCCAGAACGCCCAGCTGGACTGAGTTGGTGTGAGGCTGGGTGTACAAGATCCACCTGAGGGTTGTTGCTGATGCAACATAAGACAGTGGGAGCTGTAGCTAGTTGGCGGGCTGTTTCCCAGGAGAAGCTCTGCTGCGGCTAGTTCTTCCGGAGGGGGCTTGGCTGTCCTTGTCGAGGAAGGAGCTCGGGGCCTTGCTGTCGTCGAGGATGGCTGCTGTTGCTTCAGAGGAGCTCTGGTTGTCATCTCTGCTGCGAGCATTGTATCCTGGTTTTAGGGAAGATCTTTCCAGCCATCATGTGCAGACACGGAGGTATGTGGGACAGTGCTGTGGGCTCCCAGCCCTCGATTGGATCTTTTGGGTTTCCAGTGCCTAGATGGACATTCGGCACCTTCTGCATTTGGCTTCTGGGTGAATATTGTAATCTGTAAATGTCTCCTATTAAATCTGCTCTCTTAAAACCATTGGCTCTGAAAACCTAACTAACATAGATATAGATATAGAGATATGGTTTTTCATATAAGAGAAACCAAGCAATATTTAAGCCTGTAGATCTAACGTTAAGTGAAGCAACTCCATTTTACCAGTCTTGTTAATAAACCAGCTCTGTATCACTGATATCCTCTATTGTTTTTCTGTTCTCAATTTAATTGATTTCTGCTCTTATTTAAATTATCAACCTCATTCCACTTGCTTAAGGTTTAATTTGTTCTTTTGGGCTCTAGAAGTAGGAGGTTAGATTATTAATTTGAAAGTTTTCTCTTCTCTAATATATATGTTTTGTTACATAAATTTGACTCTCTGAATTGCTTTAGTTGTGTCCTATACATTTTTATTTGGGTTTGTTGAATTTTAGCTTTCATCCAGTACAAGGTATTTTTTTGTCTTCGTTGATAGTTCCTTAACCAGTGAATTATTTGGAAGTGTGTTTTTTGCCATTAAGTATTTGGAAATTTTCCTGTTATCTTTCTAATATTGATTTCTAATTCGAGTCTTTGATCGGAGAATATACTTTGTATAATTTCAATTTTTTTTAATTTATTGAAGCTGTTTTATAGCTTAGCTGTGTTCTTAGTACGTGTTTCATAGGCACTTGAAAAGAAATGTGCTGCTGTGGTCAGGTGAAGGGCTGTCTGAATACCGATTGGTTCCCATGGATGAGCTGATTCTGTGCCTTCCTACTGCCAGGTGGAGGCAAACTTCATGTTCCCCACTCAGTCTCCTTTTCTTTCAGCACTTACAAATATTGCAACACTTCCTTCAGGCTTTCAATGTTTCTTATGAGAAGTTGCTGTTAATTGTTTAAGGGTAAAATATTGTTTTTCTATGACCAGTTTTAAATTTATCTTATCTTATTTAATGTTCTGGAGTTTAACTGCGATGTGGTATGTGGTATGCATTTCTTCAGATTTTTCTCATTTAAGGTTTTCTCAGCTTTTTGAATCTCAGGTTAATAATTCTTGATGAATTTTGGAATTTTCAGAAAGTGTTTCTTCAAGTAATTTTTCAGCCCTACCTCTTCCTTCTATTCTTCTGGAATTCTGATAATTTAAAAATTGGAATTTCTGCTGTCTCTGAGGTGTTACTCATATTTTTCAGTCTACCTTCTCTCTGTTGTTCCAGGTGGGTAATTTCTACCGTTCTATCTTCTGATTCATTGGTTGTCTCCTCTGCCTCATCTATTTTGCTATTGAGCCCATCTGCTGAGATTTTATTTCAGTTATTGTATTTTTCAAGTCTAAACTTTCCATTTGCCTTTTTTTTTCCCCTGTAGTACTGGAGATTGAATGCAGACCCTTTGCACTTAACTATATCCCTAACTCTTTTAATTTTACTTTCTAAAATTTTCAGACAGGTTCTCATAAATTGCTGAGTTGCTGAAGGTGGGACTAAATTTGTGATCCTCCCGACTCAGCCTTCCGGAGTGCTGGGATTACAGGTGTTAGTCACTATGCCTGACTCGGGTCTTCTTTATGTCTATTTATTTTCTAAGGCTATTTGTTTGCTGAGCCTTTCTATTTTTTTCATTTGTGTTCATTACCTCTATTTCAAGTGTTCATTATTACTTGCTGAATTTTTTTTTTATCATGGTTGCTTTAATATCTTTACCAAATAATTCTAATAAGTGCGCCACCTTGGCACTGGTGTCTGCTGGTTCTCTTTGTTAATTTTGCCTGGCGTATGTCTAGTTCTTGGTGGAGTAGTTTTTACTGATAGCTGGCATTGTATGAGCCTGTGGCTCTTTCGTTTCCACTGACTTTGTCTGACACTGTTCTCCCAGCAGAATGGGGCTCACCACCTTGCTACTGCCAGGTGGAGGCAAACTTCATGTTTCCCCCTCAGCCTCCAGAGGGGCATCTCATCACTGCCAGGTGGCACTGTGAGTTCTGGTTTCCCTGTGGTCCTGGTGGCTTGGTCACTGGGTAATGGTGAAGTCCTGATTCTCTCCAAAGTCTCCTCAGGATGTCCTTGTGGGGAAACAGGATATCTCGTTATTGCTGGATGGGGAAACTACTGACACCACATACTGGGGTCTAATTAAAGGCTGTGAGGTGAGAATCCTGGGTCCTTGCTTGGTCTTTTTTGACACACACCTTAGCAGGGAAATGGGGGAATCTCTTTGTAGGCTGGTGAGAATGGAAAGGCTTATTACTTGGCCTTTGCTAGCATGGGTGGAAATGAGACCAAGGAGTTTGTGTGTGTATGTGTGTGTGTGTGGGGGGGTCTGGCTTGACTAGAATTTTTTTATTATCCAAAAGCTTTTAATATTGTTATCCTTTTCTTATCCTTTGGTTTAAGGGAGCAGGTTTTGTCAGTGCAAAATTCCTTTGAGAATCATCCATATTGTATGTTCCTCTACATTGTTTAGTAGTAGTGTATTATATGGAAGTACCACAATTTGTGTATTCAGTCAGCATTTGACAGGTTTTGGGTCTTTTGCTGTTTTGAGTCATGAATAAAAATGCTGCTAATTGTGCAGGTATCTGTGTGGACATTACGTTACCATTTCTCTCGATTAGTACCTAGGAGTGAGATTTAGGGTTCGTGTGATCTGTGTATGTTCAATTTTCTTAGAACCTACCAATGTGTACATTCCCAGCAGCAGTTTATGCAGCAGTTCGGTGGTGATGTTCAGCATTATTTTATCGGTACCTGGTATTATTAGTCTTTCTAATTTCAGCTGTTCTGATAGGTGTGTAGTGCTACCTGATTGTATTTCAGTTGCATTTTCCTAATAACTAATGATATGGAACAGTTTTTCCTTATGCTTATATGTCATTTATATCTCTTCATTACTAACTTGTTTTTTTGGCCCTTTCTTGAATTTGGTTATTTATCTTCTTTTGTTTCATCAGTTCTTTGTGTATTCTGGATGTGATTACATTTATCTGATATACATTTTGCAAAATATTTTATGTCAGCTTATTATTTCATTTTCCTTTTCTATTTGTATGAATATTATATAAGGATCTATTGATAATATAACATAATATGAACAGGCCGATGAGTTCTTGTTTCCACAGTAGCTTCATACCAGCCCTTTCTCCCTTCTGCTTTTTGGGCTTTTTAAATCCCTTTGGTAGTTGCAGCTTATAGATACCAAACATCCTTTCCTACTACTTACTTTTCTAGTTCTTTATTTCCCTTGGTTGTAGTGGACTGGGTGCCCTGAAGTAATGAGGGTTTATATGGAAGTTGGGGTACTACTGATCTTATTACAGACAGTTAATTATTTCGGACAAAATATACCCATTTTAAAAACTGTTTAATCATTTATATTAAGTGATTGTAGACATCTGAAGGCAGAAAAATTGTGTTAGTAGAAAGCCAGGTATTTTCATCTCTGCTTCGTTTATTCGCAAGCTGCTGCTCATCCTGCAGGCTGGCAGCTGACACTCCTTTCCTGGTCTCAGCCTGTGGCACCAGACGAAGCAGCTGCAGCAGGCAAGCGCATGGAGTGACCCAGACTTTCCTGCTCTCACAAGTGATTAGTCCTTGGATCTGGCCAGACGTGCCTTTTACATGTTTTTACATCATTTCTCTCCTTGCCCTCTGCCACTGTCTTCTTATAGGTTCTTTATTCCTGATTCAGTTGTTCTCACACTTTGGTCTGATAGGAATCACCTCAAGAATTTGTTGAAACAGGTTGTGAGTGTCTACCCCAGAGTCTTGAATTCTGCTAAGTCTAGACCAGGGGTTGCGGTTTGGGAATTAAACTCAGTGGTTAGAGTGCTTGCATTGCAAGCATAAGGCCCTGAGTTTGATCCCCGGCACCCTCCCCCCACACACAAATAACAATTAGGGTTGTGAGTTTATGTTTCTGTCAAGTTCTTAGGTGATTCTGAGGTTCCTGGTTCTGGCAGTAGATGTCGAGATCCACTGACCTAGACTTTCACGAAAGATTTTTGCAGCTCTCCAGAATCACTGTCCACTTACTTACCGTATGAAATCTAAACTCCTTACCAGTGTCTAACCCATCCCTTATTTAAAGAAAATGAAAGTGGAGCAGGAACTGTGCTCAGTGACATCGAGAATCCAGATATTAACGGATAAGTCACTCCCATTTTCTTAACTGCATGCAGTCTGCTGGATATCCCTTGACATTGTAGGTGGCCAAAGGGCCAGCTTCGTAGTCTGTGACCGCACACGCACATGGGCCCTTTATTTAGGCTGGCCAGACCTAACCGAATGCTCTGTGTGACCGTCTTGATATTCTGCACAGTTTTGAATGAGTGCATTGTCATTTTGCTCTGGGCCTCACAGTGACACACGAGCCCTTGGCGGATGAAGGCCAGGGCTAAGCAAAGTCACTTCTTAAGCTTTCACTGCCCTTACACAGACTCTGGCCCAGGCTTCCATTTTACTGCCTCATTCAGGCTTTCCCTGATGATTAAACTCTGCCAGACTTAGCTGACCTGATTTTGTTAAGAACAGTCTTCACTAGGTAATGAGGGTGATAAACATTCGGGTGTGGCTCTGCATGTGAAAGCAGAAAATTCTTTTCAGCCTCTGGAAGTACTGTAGGACTTTCTCAATTTTGCAGAAAATCAAGAATCCTTTGACACTTGCATTTTCCTACTGAGAACTGGACAGCATTTCTGCCACCACACAGCACTGAGCTCAGAAAGTCACTTGCTTAGAAATAGGACAACTCCTAATCATCATTGGTTTTTCACATCCAGCCCATTCATGACCAGATTTCAAAAGGGACTGGTGGGGTGAAAGACCTTCCATCAAAAATAACCCCATCTTGGGCACCATTGTTCTAGTCCTGGACCATCTATCATTTGCTTTGAACTCACAAAGCTGTAACCCTAAGCCTGTCATCAAAATTGGTTGTGTGTTTCTTGCAAAAGTCATCTTTGGCCTTTATGAGAGCAGCCCCACTGAAGCCTGTAGAGGCCAGAGGGGAAGTGGGAGGAAGGGGCTGCCCCAGAGAGACAGGGCCCTGTGTTCCCTGGCTTTGGGCTGCAGAGGTCTGGCTTTATAAAAGACATGGTGGCAAATTACGTTCTGTCGTGGGTGTGTGGGTGTGTGTTCATGTGTGGTGGTGGGGCTGGATGTATATGCTTAAGTGAATATTAAAGCCTAATTGTGTGACTTAACATTTGAAAACTTCACATTCCTTCTATGACTTGAGGGAGTTAAAAGAGCTTATTATCATTTTCAGGCCAGATGTTTTACTTAACTGATCCGGTCTGATCCCTGCACCTGTCTGGGACTAGCAGTTGCAGGATTAACATAAGAGGCTGAATTTAAAAATCTGGACAACTGCTAGTGAACTGGTGAATGGTGTGAAAACGAACAGCCTTTCAGCATAAAGGATTTACTGTTTATGACATCAGCCAATGCACATCGCTGGCCAGGAACGTGAGCGGGCTCTGCTGCCCCACGCTTGTTCGGATATATTACCAAGTGGCAATCACTGAACGTGGACAGAGCAGGGAAACAGGAGTAGGGATCGGGGCGGAGGAAACAGAGACATATTATACTGTCCACCTGTGAGACAGCCGTGGAGTTACATGAGATTATGACAATTACAGGAGGAAGAAAACAGGCCTCCCATACAGATTTTTAACCATGCATCCTCATGGAAGCAATGGCTTGTTGTCCTGGTCTTTCCCTCCTAAAGAATAATTTACTTGTAATGTAGAAGCCAAGCATACTCGTTTATGCAGAAGGAACTAAGAATAAAATTCTTCTTTTTTTCTAGCAAGACTAGATGTGCAATGGGAAATTCTGAGGGATATGAGAAAGTAGGAAGACTTCCACTTAAAGGCAACATGTGAGTGTGCATGCACACACACACATACATTCACACACACACACATGCACATACAGAGGCACATATTTACTCCACTCAGCAGACTAAATATAAAATATAATGCT
Source organism: Hystrix cristata (assembly GCA_004026905.1). Taxonomy (NCBI): domain Eukaryota; kingdom Metazoa; phylum Chordata; class Mammalia; order Rodentia; family Hystricidae; genus Hystrix; species Hystrix cristata. The sequence goes on along the minus strand of PVJO010001487.1, from coordinate 4,401 downwards.
ATCCCTTAGGGAAACTGTATTCCAGTGTGCTGCCATGTTTCTATTAGTCTCATGTTTGCAGTACATAATGCTTACATTCCTTGTGTGGAGTTGGTGCATGTACATTACACATCTTAATTCTTATGTGCCTGATGTTCCATTTTTGGAACATCATAAAAAATTTTCTCTTCAAATTCTTGTTCCTTGAATTTTTCTAGGTAACATACATATGTGAATTTCATGCAAAAATTCATAAAATTACAACCTTTGGCATAAATGGGTCAATTCCATGAGGAAAAGGGAATGCACTGATATTTTTCAACTTGTTGTGACATCTGAAAATAATAAAATGATTATTATTTATTATTATTATTTACTGAAAACAAAAAAATGATTAATACCTTAAGAAGAAAGAAAAAATCATTAAGACATGCTCATTCACTTATTTGTTTTTTTTGGTGCCGAGGATCGAACCCAGGGCCTTGTGCTTGCAAGGCAAGCACTCTAACCGCTGAGCTAAACCCCCAGCCCCTCATTCACTTTAAAAGAGCTTTTCTTTTTAGTCTAGCAATTGGGGTTTATCTCCTAAATCTGCTCCACCACCTGCATGCTAGTCAGGGGAAGGCACGCTGGCCTCTCTGAGCTGTGGTTCCTTGGTCCCAGGATGTTTCTGAGGTGCACGGAAACTTATTCTTGTGGTTTGGATCAAACATGTCCCCCGAAGGCTCATGTGTTGATAGGCAGGGCCTTGCGGAGGTGATTGGGTCATGGGGGCTCTACCTTCACCTGTGGATTCATCTATTGATGATGTCATATAAATGAATGGCATTACTGGGAGGTGATGGAAACCAATTGGAAAGGCCTAGTTGAAAGGAGGGGTTCATGGGACTTGACCCTGGGGACATCTTGCTCTTGACCCCTTACTCTCTGGTTCTTTCCCTCTCTGCTTTCTGGCTGCCAGGAGGTGGACATCTTTCATCTGCCATGATGCTTCTGCCTTGGAGTCAGCCAACTATGGACTAAACACACTTGAGAATATTTTTCTCTGATTATAAAGACAATACATGCAGATTTTTGAAAATGTACAGACTAATACATCCATATCTACCTACCCGGAGAAAACTATTTTTAACATTTTCTATTGTGGTATATTTCTTTCCTCCTGATTTGTTTCAGTTCATTTACTTGTTGATAAAACATTCATTAAATGTCTGTCCTGTGAAACTGCTCTAAGTACATGGAAACATAGAGGCAAGAAAATAAAATAACTGCTTTCACAGAGAATACAGTGTCATGGGGAAAAGCAATGGAAAACATAAATTAGCAAAATATATAGTATGTTAGGTACTGGTAAATAAAACAAAGCAGAAAATATATGTGGTGAGAATTGCAATTTTAAGAAGAGACACCAGGGAGGAAGTGACTGAGGAAGAGTTGTTAAGAAAATCACACACACACACACACACCCCAACAGCAAAATTCAATTGATATTATGTGTAATAGTCTCCTAGAGCTGCTATAACAAAGGACCACAAACACTAGTTTAAAGAACAGAAAGGTATTGCTGCACAGTTCTGGAGGCTGAAAGTCAAAACCCAAATGTACACCATGTTGGTTCCTTCTTGGGATTCTACTGCTGAGACAAACTACTTGACATACGTAACTTAAAAGAGAAAAAATTTATTTTGGCCCACAGTTTCAGACCACGTATAGGTGACTCCAAAGCAGAAACACAGAGGAAGACCTGCTCATTTCACAGCAATCAGGAAGCAGAGAGAACCAGGATAAGCCAGAAAAGGGGAAGGGGCTGAAAGGGCCCCAGTGAGTGGCCTTCTCCAATGAAGTCCCACCTCCTAAAACCCAACTAAGGACACATTACTGGCTCAATCCATCAGTGAGGCCAACACCCCATAATACAGTCACTTGTGTAGGTCCCACCTCTGGACACTGCTGCATGGTGGATCAAGCCTTCCATGTGTTAGTCTTGGGGAACACCTTAACTCTAAACCATAGCAGTGACATAGGGAGAATCATCTGAGGCATTGCTGGCAATGTTTATCACTTGGCTTGTGGAGACACCATCCCGAGTGGTCTCACCCTGATGGAGTTTTCTCTGTATGCATGTGAACTAGTCATGTTGGATTAATGGCCAACCTGACACTAGTGTGACCTCATCTTAGCTAATTCCTCTGCAACAACTCTATTTCCAAATAAGATTACAAGATGAGGTTCTGAGAGGTAGAGCATAAACATGAATTTTGGGGAACACAATTCAACCCATAACTCTATATATTTTATATCAGGCTCTTTACGTTTATTTTATATCACAAAAATTTACCAACATTATTAAATATGTCTTGAAAATATGGCTTTAACGTTGGCATACATTTCAACACTCTAATTGTGTCACTGGTTCAATATTTTATTCCCTATTGTTGGACAGGATTTTGTTTATAGTTTTTTTTCCCTCAAGTTTCCCCGAAATTCTTTGTACTCAATGAGTCACACAATGTCCAAAATGGCTATCTCTGAATTGTGAACTTACAGGGTGAATTTTTATGTTCATTTTTAAAATTTAATTTTATTTACCAAAAACATGTATTGGTACATTGTATACATAAGGATCACATTCATCATAGTTAATTTGTACCTGTACATGATATATGTTGGTCCCCCCTTCCCCATCCCTCCTTTCCACTCCCCCACCCCTTCTTTTTCTTTTCCTTTCCTTCTTTTCCCCCTCCTCCCTTTCTAAGTCTCCACCCTATTGAATATTATCTTTCGTTACCTAGTATCTATTATACCTTTTTGTCCTTATTTACATTTATGGTTTCTCAGAGAAACAATTTGATATGTACTCATGTGTGTCTGATTTATTTCACTTAAGAGTATGTTCTCAAGGTGCATCCATTTACCTATAAATATCTCAAGTTTATCCTTTTTGTGGCAGAGTAATATTCCACTGTATAGAAAAACCACATCTTCTTTAGCCATTCATTAGTTGTTGGGCATTTGGGTTGTTTCCAAGGCTTAGCTATTACAAACTGTGTTGCTATATACATGGCTATACATATATCACTGTCGTATGATGTTTTTAATTCTTCTGGAAAGATAACCAAGCAGAGGAATAGCTGGGTCAAATGGAACCTCTAGTTACAGTTTTTTGAGGAATCTGCACACTGATTTCCACAATGGTTGGACCAGCCTACACTCCCACCAACAGCAGAGGATCATTCCTTTTTCCTCACAGCCAGCATTTATTATTGGTCGATTTCTTGGTAATAGCTATTCTTTCTGGAGTGAGATGAAATCTTAGTGTTTTAATTTGCATCTCTCGAATGACCAGTGATGTTGAACACTTTTTCATATATTTATTTGCCATTTTTATTTCTTCATCTGAGAAGTATCTATTCATTTCAGATGTCCATTTTTGGATTGGGTCTTTAAATTTGGGGGGTCTGATTTTTTTGAGTTCGTTATATATTCTAGATGTTAGACCTTTGTCTGAGGAACAGCTGGCAACAATTTTTTCCCACTCAGTGTGTTTTCTCCCCACTCTGTTGGTAATTTCTTTTGCTGTGCAAAAGCTTTTTAATAAGATAAGATCCCAAGCACTGATTGTGTTATTTCCTATGCAGTCTGAGTTTTGTTCATAGATTTTTTTTTCCTACCCCTATATCTTCAAGAGTTTTTCCTATTCTATCTTCCACCAGATTTAGTTTTTCTGTTTTAATGTTTGGAGTTCTGATCCACTTCAATTTTAGTTTAGTACATTGTGAGAGACATGTATCTAGTTTTAGTTTTTGGCATGTGGCAAGCCAATTTTTCCAGCACCATTTATTAAAGAGGCCGTTTTTCTTACAGGAGGGTGTTTGGCTTCTTTGTTGAAGATGAGGTATTTGAGTGTGTTTGGAGTTGTTTCTGTATTTTCTAGCCTGCCCCATTCGTCCCCTGGTCTGTCTTTTTGCCAGTACCATGCTGTTTTTATCACTGTAGCTTTATAGTATAATTTCAAGTCAGGGATTCTGATACCCCCTGCCTTCACCCTGTTGCCCAGAATTGTTTTTGCTATTCTTGGTCTCTTCTGGTTCCAGATGAGTTTTATGATTGCTTTCTCTAATTCTGCGAAGTGTGCTATTGGTATTTTGATTAGAATTGCATTAAATCTGTATAGTCATTTAGGAAGTATGGCCATTTTCACTATGTTGGTTCTTCCTACCCCAAGAACATGGGATATCTTTCCATTTTCTGACATCCTTTTCAATTTCCTTTTTCAGAGTACTGTAGTTTTCACTATAAAGATCTGTTACTTGCTTTATTAGATTGATTCCTAAGTATATCATTTTTGATGCAATTATGAAAGGTATATCTTCCCTAATTTCTTTCTCAGTGAGTTTATTATTTGTATATAGAAATGCTATT